>CADDIJ020002621.1:0-71007 GCA_902809745.2 Tetradesmus lagerheimii | reverse complement strand
CACATCCCAAGCTTGGACAAGATACTCAGCAATGCTCCTAGATATCACTCGGCACACCCCCCTACTACCCCAAATATCATCAGAAACAAAACGCAACAACTTGGTGGATGCATCAGTCAGCGACAACACATTGCGCAATTTTTCAGCGCCGCCAGCAACATCACGCAAAACAGACCGAATTTCATCAAGCATAGTATCCCTCTGAGCAGAAGTAGAGGGACAATCAAACATCAGATGAGACAAAGACTCAACACCCTGACCACAAGCAGGACATGCTGTGTTAGAATCAGCTCTGCTGCCACCATAACGACTGGTACGCTCATGCACGCAAAGACAGCCCATTCGAACACGCATCAGCAGCTCAATACCACGCGTTGGCGCACCAGAACACAAAAAGGGCCTAGCCCTTTTAAAACGCATGAGAGCAATCAGCGTATTGTAGAGATTGCACATGTGTGATGTAACGACCTCAAAGTAGAGTGCTGCAGAGTGATTCCTGGAAACAATTGTGTCTGCGTACGGCTTCCTGACCTGACGGTTGATGTGATTCTTGCTGCGGTGGCTTGATCGGCCGCCGCCTCAACATCCGCACCATACTTGCAAAACCAAACTCTGCACATGCTTATGCCAAGGTGTCACCACCGCAACGCAGCACCACTTCGGTGCTTCCACTCAGCTGAAAACACCTGATGTGGCAACCGACAGAGTTCTGCATACGCTGAACCCTAAAGTAATACTCCATCGCCCTCTGATGAAACCACATGTGCAATGGCTTCACACCCCATTCAGCCAGAACAAGTGAAGTGCAAGGGCGCTCCTTGCCACAACGCATTGAGCACATGATGATGTCAGTCTGCACTTTGTCAATCTGTTGCAGTTGCCTTGCAGTTGACGGAAACCAGACCTCGCTGCCATATTCAACAATCGGGCGAACGCATGTAAGCAGAATGATACGCTTTACTTCCACGCTGATGAGCTGGCTCTTCCAGACTGGCATGAGCCCACCCTTCACACGATGCACTTTTGCCAACATCTTCTCAAAGTGCGTATTCCAGTTGCAGGCATTGTTGAACCACAGGCCAAGGCAGCAGTACTCTGATACAACAGGCACAGGCACACCGTTCCAAACGATGCCAGAATCAGCCAACTGGCTGGGCTGTCTAGCTGGTGAGACATGCATGACAGCAGACTTCAAGCTATTCAGCTTGAACCGCCACTTACAACCGTATTCATAAACTGTTGCAGCCACAGCCTGAACCTCAGCCAGAGATCCGCACACAGCAACAAAGTCATCAGCCTGCATGGCTGCCACAACCTGACCAGCAGGTTCGTCACAAGGGCCCATAAGGGTGATTCCAGGGTGCTTTGCATGCACCTCATGCAGCACATCATCAATGAAGTACAGGTACAGTGTGGGGGAAATAACATCGCCCTCATGCAAACCAAGGTCACATGTGAAGCTCTCAGTGACATGACCTTCGTGAGACACCCCACGGCGTGCACCCTGATACAAGTTGTAGAGTACACGGAACATCTTTCCACGCACACCCTTGTCCCACAGCTTTTGAAAGAGCCCATCAAGCCACACTGTTGGGAAAGCCTTATAGGTGTCAACAAACAGCACATAAGAATCCTTCCCTCAGCTTTCCTCCCACCCAACACCTCACTGAGCACACTCTGGTGGTCAGCACAGCTGCGCTTGGGACGAAAGCCGTTCTGGCTCTCGTGCAGCAGCGGCGTTCCTGCTGCTGTAGCAGCAGTTACACGCTGCTGCTGCTGCTGCTGTTGCTGCTGACGTGCCTGCTGCTGCTGCTGCTGCTGTTGCTGCTGACGTGCCTGCTGCTGCTGCTGCTGTTGCGCCTGCTGTTGCTGCTGCTGCCGTTGCTGTGTCGTGCCCTCCGCCACTGACTTGCCTTCTGCAAACTTGATGAGGCGCTGGTTGAGAACGCTGGTGTAAAATTTGTAAAGCACGCTAAGCAGGGTGATACCACGGTAGTTGGTGGGGTCTGTCAGGTCACCCTTCTTGGGCATGTTCACAACTGTACCTGGCACCTGGTGCACCTGCTCAAGCTGCCACATCAGATTGCAGTACCGCAGTAACATATCTGCGGCCGTGCTGCCTCCATACTTGAGTAGCTCATTGACAATGCCCTCCTCAGCCGGGTTGCCGGCCTTGCCAGTGCGCAGCCTCTGCAGGCAGTCGGAAACTTCGGCGGCAGTGATGGGCAGGTCCAGCGGGGTGGCAGGGGAGTTAGCAGAGTCTTGCAAATACTGTAGCACATTGGCTGCAACACAAGACATGTGTGCAGCGTCAAACTGGGGGTTGGAGGAAGCAAATGCTGCATGGCTGCCAACGCGCTCATAATGACACTTGAAAGCATCAGCTTCCTCAGCTGGGGTAGATGCCACATGCCCAGATGGATGCTGCATGACGCTGTAAACTGCCTCGCTGACATGCTTAGGGCACAGACGACGCACAAGCTGCCACATGTCTTATGCAGAACAACATGCATATCATACAGTGCCCTTCAAGGGCCAACATGTGACACTATTGGGACAACATGCAAAAAATGCAAAGTCAATGCCCACCCTAAACTAGTCGAAGTGCGTCTCGTGCAACGCAACAGCATGAACAGACACATGCACCCCCGTTTCTAGTCAAAATGTGCTGACGTAGTCTCATCATCATCATGTTACCCATTAAGCCATAGCATCAACGCCATCGGCCCCGCGCCCCTCAGGAGCGGAAGAAAGAGGGAGCACTGCTCCATTGTGTTTGCAAATATTACGCACATCCCAAGCTTGGACAAGATACTCAGCAATGCTCCTAGATATCACTCGGCACACCCCCTTACTACCCCAAATATCATCAGAAACAAAACGCAACAACTTAGTGGATGCATCAGTCAACGACAACACATTGCGCAATTTTTCAGCGCCGCCAGCAACATCACGCAAAACAGACCGAATTTCATCAAGCATAGTATCCCTCTGAGCAGAAGTAGTGGGACAATCAAACATCAGATGTGACAAAGACTCAACACCCTGACCACAAGCAGGACATGCTGTGTTATAATCAGCTCTGCTGCCACCATAACGACTGGTACGCTCATGCACACAAAGACAGCCCATTCGAACACGCATCAGCAACTCAATACCACGCGTTGGCGCACCAGAACACAAAAAGCGCCTAGCCCTTTTAAAACGCATGGCATCAGCATGTGTAGGGTGCACATGCGTGATGTAACGGCTCAAAGTAGAGTGCTGCAGTGATTCACAAACAATTCTGTCTGCATGCAGCTTCCTGACCTGACGGTTGATGTGATTCTTCCACGCATTAGCTCGATCAGCCGCCGCCTCAACATCCACACCATACTTGCAAAGCAAACTCTGCACATACTTATGCCAAGGTGTCACCGCAACAGCACCACTAGGGTGCTTCCACTCAGCTGAAAACACCTGATGTGGCAACCGACAGTTCTGCATACGCTGAACCCTAAAGTAATAATCCATCGCCCTCTGATGAAGCCACATGTGCAATGGCTTCACACCCCATTCAGCCAGAACAAGTGAAGTGCAAGGGCGCTCCTTGCCACAACGCATTGAGCACTTGATGATGTCAGTCTGCACTTTGTCAATCTGTTGCAGTTGGCTTGCAGTTGACGGAAACCAGACCTCGCTGCCATATTCAACAATCGGGCGAACGCATGTAAGCAGAATGATACGCTTTACTTCCACGCTGATGAGCCGGTTCTTCCAGACTGGCATGAGCCCACCCTTCACACGATGCACTTTTGCCAACATCTTCTCAAAGTGCGTATTCCGGTTGCAGGCATTGTTGAACCACAGGCCAAGGTAGCAGTACTCTGATACAACAGGCACAGGCACACCGTTCCAAACGATGCCAGAATCAGCCAACTGGCCGGGCTGTCTAGCTGGTGAGACATGCATGACAGCAGACTTCAAGCTATTCAGCTTGAACCGCCACTTACAACTGTATTCATAAACTGTTGCAGCCACAGGCTGAACCTCAGCCAGAGATCCGCACACAGCAACAAAGTCATCAGCCTGCATGGCTGCCACAACCTGACCAGCAGGTTCGTCACAAGGGCCCATAAGGGTGATTCCAGGGTGCTTTGCATGCACCTCATGCAGCACATCATCAATGAAGTACAGGTACAGTGTGGGGGAAATAACATCGCCCTCATGCAAACCAAGGTCACATGTGAAGCTCTCAGTGACATGACCTTCTGCCAAGCTACTTGGAAGCATGTCTGCAGGCAAGCACTAAACAGAAACATGCATTCCTCTCCTGCACTACACCAGTGTTGCATACACCAATATCACCCCGTTTTAGGTGGAACATGCTGCACACTGCTACACACACATGACCTTAGCAAGTTTGACTAGCTGCCACTAGCAGGCAGCTTGCGCTACTACACAAGATTGAGCTTGCAGTCGCTGCACACCTACACACGCACCCACACATATGTACACTCATACAACGCCGTATGTTCAACGCAATCCACAGGCTGTAAACTTGGTTCCGTCACCCAACAGAGTACGCAGCTGGCAACCCCTGACCTGTGCTGGACTACTGTCTTTACTAATAGCTTGTGGCAACCGCAGCAGCATCACACAAGTGCGGTGACTGCATAGCAGCGGTCCTGCCTGAAACACAACCTCCATGCATGGCCCCAGGTCGTCATCAGTACATCCATGCAGGCCCAACACTGCCACACTCTACCTGAACATGCAGTGCGTCATGTTTGTGAAGCAGACATTGTACTCAGCCTCCCATCACGTCTATTATCGATAAATCACATGAGAAAGGTGGCAGTACAGCACATCACAGACATGAGACTACCAAGCTTGATCAATGGCCAAGTGTAAAGGAGAAAGGACCCTTGCGAACTGTCACACCAGCAGCCTTGCCTGCAACAGCTGCTCCTTTGCCGAACACAACAGCACCCTTGCCCACCAGGGGTTTTGCCGGTATTGCTGCAGCTGCTGCAGTTGCTGCTGCTGCTGCAGTTGCTGCTGCTGCCGGTGCCGCGGCTGCTGCAGGAGCAGCTACAACTGCAGCTGCTGCAGGCTGTTGCTGCTGTTGATTGCCGGGCGCCTCTACTGCTTGCCTGTATATACTAGCTCCTGACGGCTGCTTGTCTGACTTTGCTGCTGATGATGATGATGGCTGTTGCCTGTAGATGAACTTTTCCAACACACCAGCCAGTGCTGCAAGGCCAGGGTCTTGGTTGAACACACCAGCATGGTCCACTGCAGGGTCGGTTATCTCCACCAGATGTTCCTTGGGAGCAATCCTGCAAAAGCAACCCACGTGCAGAGACAGTGTAAGGAAACCGGCAACCTGGCGCCTATTACCTGTTATCATGCAGGCACATGTACAGTATGCAAGATTGAAGACCCACACTCATGTGTGGCATAGCTCTAAAGATAAAGCATTGTGCTGGTGCAATGCGGACACGTCACAGACAGCGGTCCTGTTGCAAATGCCAAACAACACCGCTGCTGTTTTGTGCAGCCCAGGATCAACAGGACTTCATTGAGTCAGGCACACTTTCCTACAAACCCTGTCCATGACTCACGTGCAGCATAGCCGCAGAGACTCTAGGGTGATAGTGCCGTCTCCTGGGCCTGTCACAATGTTGTACGGCCGCCGCATGGCCTGGCGGTAAGCAATGTCAGCGGCATACAGCAGCGTCTCTGGGGTGGGAACGTTGGTGCCTGTTTGTTTGAACAGCACAATGCAGCAGAGCAGGAAGCACATGTCAATGCACAGCTCGCGTAGGATACGGAGGGAGGTCGCCTAGTAGCATCCCAAAAGCAGCACTAGTAGGCACACTCGGCAAAATAGCGCCTAACGGCTGCTGATGTTTAGGTTACAAACAAAAGCATCAGCATGTATGTTCTCCAGTAAGCCCTACATCGCCACAGTGAAGGGCAGCTGTCACGCCAACGTACTCACCATATACGCAGTAGGTTTCTATGCCAGGGATTGGCCCAGCTGCCAGCAGCGCCTTAGTTTGAGCAATGACTCCGTCAACCAGTTGCGCCTGCATTACGTTGCACACCATAAGATTGCAAAGTCGTGTGAACAAACTGAGTGCAAACTATATCAGCCAGCTACTGGACAGTGAAGAGGTGCCGAAGCTGCCTGCAGCAGGTTGAGCGGAAGCGATTGGCAGTGCAAAAACAAGCTTTAAACCACGCTGCAAAGCTCGCTGTGCGTTGCGTCGCCAGCATCACGCAGCGCAGCAGACATGCCTCAGAGCTGGCAGCAGCAGTACAGCCACAACACACCACACCACACATGCGGCACCGCAAGCCTTATCATACAGCCCCCACCACTGAAGAAACCACAGCACAACTGCAAGCAAAGTTCACTCACCGACTGTTCGTCGCCCATTGCCTGCAAGAGCTCCTTCTGCTGTGCAACAGTGTAGTTCCTAGACGGTGTCTGCACCAGCACATGGTCGGGGCCCTGCGCCACACCTGTAGACATCAACATCAGCGGAGAAGGCATGCCCAGCGAAAACTTGTAGACTGCCTGCTCCAGTGGGAACACCGGCAGCTGGCCTAACGTCTGTGGGCTTCCCAGTATGTTGGTCAGGGCAGGGTAGGGGTTGAGCACTCCAGAGAGCTTGGTTTGCCAGAGAGAAGCGCCTGTGCCTGCTAGCGCACCACCGACTTGAACGAGCCCTTGGATGTTATCCTTTCTGCAAGACGGGAATGAACAGGCGGTTGAAAACATTACGTCATGTGGTTGCAGGATTTGGATGGCGAGCTGTTAAGGGCAGGTCCCAGGAAGGATTCACAGGATCATCATCAGCTTAGCTGGCCAACGCCTTGACATAATCAACACAGGGGTGACAACACTGCAGGTGATATACCCAATGGCGCATGCATCATCTTACTGCAGGGCCAACAATTGCTGCAAGGCTAACACATGTTCTGACCAAAGTAACAGTGGTCAAATCTCGTCAAATAACAGCAGCAAAGCTGCAGTTGCCTCACCTCCACTGCTGCATGCGTGGCTGCCGCAACAAACTGAGCCCCACTCCAACTCCCAGCGAGTGCGAGACGATGACGGCCTTCTGCCCGCAGTTCTGCTTCACTGCCGCAGCAATGCGCTCAGCCATACGGTCAAAGTCACCAACCTGAGATGCAGACAGCACAGCACAGCATTGCTCGATGCTATGGCTTGCATTTCGCTTGTATTGGTACTATGATAATGACAATGACAGCATCCCACAGCACAACATAGCAGTGAGTGTCTGTAACACTCAAATGCAGTAGGGATATGGCACCTTCAAAACATGTACAGTGTTTGGCATGCTGCAAGTTTGCAAAGTCAGCAGTGTATCCTGCCTGTCTCGAGTCCTATCTAAAGATAGATCTGCTGTACAGCTTCAACTGCTGCACACCTGGTTGAGGCCATCAGTAGACAAGCGCCAATCGTACGGTGCTGCAAACAGGTCATATCCCAGTTGGTATCCATATTTGGTGGTCAGCAGCTTCCAAAACGCGTTGTAGTAAGTACGCCAGATATTGTAGTCCGTGCCATCAGGAAATCCGCCTTGGTATGCCCACATCCCTGTACCAGTGCTGTTACTGAACCTGCACAAGCATCGGAATCTCGTGAGTTGATCAGGCATATTCATTCAGGACACAAGGCGACTCAACATGCAACTGCCACACAGCAGCATATTCTGCAGTGGCCAATGTTCAGGAGCAGTATCAGTTTTGACAAGCATGCTCACCGTTTCGTGGTTGCGTCGTACTGCACACTCAGCATGTGTGCAAAGCAGTCCAGTGCTTTCATCCAGGTGGCCTCTGCCCACACTTGACGGGGCTCACTGAATGCCGGGCAACCATTCGTGCCTGTTTGAGTCCCATCCAACTGCGATCCTGACATCCCTGCAAGCAATTGAGCAGACAACAAGGTTTAGATGCAGATCAGCGCAAGTGCAAGTGTGGGCAGCTGGTTGCAGCATGTCGAAGCGCGCGACTAGAGTCAAGCATGGAACAGTGATATTGTGCGACTGACTACGTTCAGCTGCTATGGCTTGGTCACATGAGTAGCTGCTGCTACTGCTGCTGCTTTTGCTGCTGCTGCTGTGCCCACCTGGCACCAGCACGATGGTTGGACGTGGGTAGTCACAGTTAACCTTGTACTGGCGCTGAGGGGATGGTGTGCTGGGGACGCCTGGGCCGCCAAATAACAGGTGACCCACATCTATTTGCGCTCCATCCATTGCTGCCATCATGTTGTTGATACTGTACTGCCGCAAGCGACGCGCACCTGTGCTGCATGCCCTGACTGTCACCAGCAGCAGCACCAGCAGCACCTGAGCAGTGGCTGTGCTGTTGAGGCATGTGCTTGTCTGAATGGAGCGATCAGTGGTTGTGGGACCTGTGCTGTGACGTTGCCTCATGCCTTCCAGTCCCGCAAATCACCGGTGCCGGTGTCAAGGCCGAGCTTGAACGCTGTTGTTGGTGATCAAGCTTCTGCGCTTTCGCTGTGACCAATGGTGCTGGATCATTGATTCACCAACGCAACGGCGTTCACTCCATTCTGAAAGCACTAGTCTTCGTGATAGCTGCTGTCTGTCTTGCTGCGACCCAGGTTGCCCGTTGAAGCGTGTCCGATCCGCAATACCAACTTTTACAAAGATCTATGGAGTGTTTGAGTATTGATCTGTGCTGGGTCCTTGAAGTAGGCAGCGTCCTGAAACCACCGTGAAGATGAAAGTTTTCTACGCTGCAAAGATCGCACCAAACAACTACGAACTCAACATCTTTCTTCTTGTAGGTGGCGAAGCAGCAGAATCTGACGTGGAGACGTTGCTTTAAGGGCTGTCACCGTGTGCCCGGGCCCAAATCAACTGTGTGCTTTGGTTGCTGTAACGCTTGTGCTTTGGGTGCGAAATCCATCAACAAACAACTGTACGAGACTTTTTATGTATACAACAGCTTGCCGTGGCATTGTCAAGGGCCGACCGCATGTCAGCTGTACGGTGGTTGCAGCTGCAGCTTCTCACTAGTGCCACGGTGATTTTCAAGACGACCCTGCCATAGCACGCCCAGTAAATATGCTCCTTACCCAAACGTTCAGTATCAATGGTATTGATACTACTAGTACCTTGAGGTGAGTTGACACTAAGGTGGCAGGCTCAGCACTGCTCAGTCACACGATGTGCACACTGCATAGCCTGAGTTATGCGATGCCCTGAGAATGCTCAGCTGCTTGTAGGGCATGCTGCAGGCTGATATAAGCTGGTGCAACTTCAACAGACAAAACGTGCTGCATCAGCGCACAGCGTCTGAATGCTTCAAAGCAAGCAGGCAAATATTTGTGCACGTGGATCATCAACACATCTGCGGCACGCCGGATTGCTGGGCCCGCCGGTGTGCCATACCCAGCAAAGTATCCCTTGCCTTTCTTATGAAACCATGAGTGATCAGTCATAAACTGAAAGCTTATTGCGCTCCAGACATGCTAGCCATCCAGGCCTTGCGGCAGGCCTAGCAGCTGTGCCAGTGCATGCTGCTGCTCCATCATCTCTGCATCTGCTGCTTTTGCGTCCTCGCTCATGCCTGCTGCCAGCTGCCTGAACTGCATGAAGCGCTGCCGCGCGGCGTCCACATCCCCCTGGTTGTACAGCATGATGGCTGCAGGCAGCACAGGTTGCGACGCGGAAGGCAGCGACTGTTCAAAGCAATTGTCTGGTACTGGAAAAGCACTGCATGCGGCATGCAGCGCAGGTACAGCAGGCGACAGCCCCTCTTGCTGACCTCATATTATGATGGGTCTGAGTGGTTTGCCGAGCACAGTGTGTACAGAGTGTGCAGGCTGTGGTACGAGCAGCATCACCGATAAGCGAGCAATGCCTGCTGTTGCAGGCAGTGTGAAGGTGCGCCCAAGAGTGGTCTTTTTACAGGCCGACTACACTGCTTCTGCTTGTTGCAGGCTAGCAATCTTTTCTTCCACCTCCAACTTGATAGTGTTGACATCTGTCATGAACTCTTGCTATCAACGAGGCCACGCATCTTGCCATGCGCACAGAGACAACTAGCAGCACGGTGAGCACAGCACTACTAGTGACGGAAGCAGGCAGAGCAGAGACCCCGTCCGAAGCCGGCACAGCAGAGCACACAAATTGCACGCCTCACCGTGGTTGAGGTGGAACAGGGGCTCCTGCGGGTCTATGCTGATGGCCTTCCTGTACGCTGCTGCTGCATTGTCGTAGTCCTCCAGCCGCGTCAGCGCCACACCCAGGTACATGTAGCTGCGGGCGCAGTACAGCACAGCACGTCATGTAACAGTGTTATATGCTGTTGATGCTGCAGCAAAAGCCATCAGTCAGCAGCAATCATTGCCTGCCAGTAGCCTGCTATAGTGGACATTTGAGTGGTGATATGATGATGATGAGTGGACAGTGATTGCGTCCAGCGCCACAGCAAGGCACATGCAGCTGCAACACACACAGCTCTTGCCCATGGCACCAGGCTCTTCGCGGGATTAGTAACAGTATCGCTATAAATGCGGCCGAACACGTGCCTGTGTTTGCCTGGCGCTGCTAGCTGCATACAGAGCACACACACGACCTGCTTCTAGATCCCACCCAGGAGCTAGTTGTAGTAAGGCCCCACCTATGTGCGAACTCTGGCTTGAGGTTAATTGCTGTGCTGAAGTAGTGGAAGGCGCTGGCTGCCTGGCCCGTGCTGAGGTGCAGCAGGCCCAAGTTGTATGCCACCAGCCACTCAAACGGGTCCAGGTACAGTGCACGCTTCAGGCAGGCGATGGCAGCAATGTAGCGCTGCACCAGCAGACACAAACAGGCCAGCATGCCAGGCAAGACATGGTCAGCGGCAAGGTAGCAACAGGGCAGGTGCGACAGCTCAGCCTGCACGCAGATGCAGCATTACAAAACACAGTACAGAACTGCTGCTGGCATGCTTTAACTGCCAAATTTAAAAACCAAGACACACTCATGCTTCACGTCAGCACATGTGCGGTTGCTTGGTCCACTGCAGCTTACGCTGTTGCCACTGTGGCATAACGCCAGGAAGCAGTCGCACCTGCTTGCCGAAAAAGCACATGCCTATGTTGTTCCACAGCTGCGGGCAGTTGGGGCTGGCTGCAGCTGCCACACGGTACTTGACCAGCGCTACGTCCATGTCCTGGTGGTCCTGCAGCATAAACAGCAGACACCATCAAAGTTGACTCCATCAGCAACAAACTGCACATGACTGTTTTTCATAAGCAGGCCTCCGGCCCCCATACACGCTGCACTTGGCACAAGCTTGCTGTCCAAAATGTAAGGCAGCAAAGCAGCAACTGTAGCCGTGTGTGTCACCTGTATGATGGATCCTGCTGCCAGGATGGTGCGCGGGTTCTTAGGGTCATGTAGCATGGAGCTGCCCAAGTGGTCAAACGCACGCTGGTTGTCACCCAGCCTGCACGCGCAAGACAACAAGGGTGATGGTCAAGCACACACGCACAACTCAGATGCATGGTTGATTGCATGGAACCTGCAAGGCATTGCAGGTGGAGTGCGCAGGCAGATCCTTGCTCATACACGTGTTCTGCGATCACGTAGCAGCATACAAGCTGGCTTGCCACACCATACAGCACGCGCGTAGCGCACCTCAGAAATGTGAGGCCCAGTGTTGTGAGTATGTCGGGGTTCTCAGGGCTGTGCTCCAGCGCCTCCAAGTATGTGCTGAGTGCCTGCTCCATCTCACCACGCTCAGCATGCACAGTACCAATCTGCAGCCGCGGCAACCAGCCGAATTACAGCATGGTGCACAGCACATTGCAACAATGCACAGGAGGGTCGTCAGGGCGCTTGCTGCATCTTGAGCAAGCTACATTTGCTTCAGTGTAAGCATGGCATGCGCAACTGCTGCTGTTGAACTGTGGGCGGCCAGTGAGCGCCTGGCAAGTATGCATGCCTGCTTGGATGTTACCGCCAGCAACTGCCAGCAACGAGTGCAGCTGCTGTCTGTAGCTAGCGTGCCTGCATGAATGTAGCGTCGTGCGGCTGTATGGCGTTGGCCTTGTGCAAGCACTCCAATGCCCTGTGCGCAGCAATGCACAGCAAGCAGCTGCATCAGGACATGCAGGATACCATCTGGTCTGTGTGCTGCTGCTTTGCTTTGCATTGCAACTAGCAGGTTGTTGCTGCTGCGGCGGCTGCTGCTGCTACGCAAGCCTCTCATAGTACAGTATGCTCATCGCTTTACAATAGCCATCATTCATCAAGCAGTGCTGTCACAAATTGCAGCCGCAGTTGACCCCGGCTCCTGCCGCCACCCGCTGCTGCCGCTGCTGCTGCTGCTGTAGTCTATCTCTTGCCTGTCATAGTCCTTGGTTTGGCTGGCGCAGTGGCCCTTGTTGAACCAGAGCTCCCAGTCATCTGCTGCTAGCCTCAGCGCCTCATCATACACTTCCACTGCTGCACGGTGCTTGCCCAGCAGTGATAAGCTGCGGCCAACCTGCCAAGTGCAGCATGTATAGCAAGTGTCGGCAGCTCAGTAAGGATACTTAGCATGTATAGGGAGTGTTTGACTGCGCGGAGTGCTACGTTGCTGATGTGATGATCAGCTGCTGTGAATGCAGTGGGTGCCTGGGTGATACACAGCATGTATTATGAAGCAGCTGTGGCAACTGTAGCTGGGTAATGCTAATGCTAATGCTTTATGCTAGCGTTTACAATCAGATCAGCCCTGGGCCGCACCTGCTTCAAGTTTGCTGCGTTGTGTGGGTTGAGTGCTGTTGCTTGCTGGAAGAGCTTCAGTGACTCCTGTATGTTGCCTGCAGGCAGACAAGCCGCCTGAGAAACTGATAGCCAAGCTGGACGCGGGGTGCCATGCGCATGTAGCACATCATGAAGCACATGCGAGCTAGCGCAATGCATGTAGCGCATGCTGCTGAGCAGTGCAGAGTACAGCTGATGTTGGTGACTCATTGGGTACATGTTGACAACACTGTGGCAATCGATACAGCCTAGGCGGCTGATGCTTGCATCCGCTGCCATCCCTGGCATGCTGCCGTGCTCACCCCTTTGTCGCTGTATCAGCGCTTTCACATACACAGCATATTCGCTGCTGCCGCTTGTACTGGCCAGGATGCGGTCTATAAGGCAGGTGCATTCTTCAAATTGCTGCAGTAGCACAGTTTGGCTTCAGTCTCAAGTCAACAACATACATACCAGCATGGTGTTTGTGCCATGAAAAAGCGTACCTGTCTCACGTATAGCTGATGGATCAGATAGTTGTGCTCCATGCTGCAGCTGCAGTACTGACTGTACACACTGATACTGCTGGTACGATGCCAAGCAGTCCGACGGTGTTCTCAAACATGTGCGGTAATGTGTTCACGAAAACATTAAAAAAACGGAATCCCACGTAAGTGGTGTGAGCTGCCTTGAAGCAGACGTACTTCAATTCAGATGGACTGACAGCTTGCTGAAAACCCGTAACCTTATCAACGAGTAACTGAGCTCGTTTTTGGTACTTTTAAGCTCTAATTCACTCCTGACATGCGTCGAGGGCTGGTCGCAAGTCAAACCGTGTCAGTTATAACGCTGTCTTTGACAACTCTGCAACGGTGTTGATCCAAGTGCGTTGCCCACGGTGAGTGTGTGTAGTTCAATCCTACTCCAACAATTCACCACCCCTGGTGCAACCGCAGGTGGAAGTTTCAAATGCGTGACATGACACCCCGACGCATTTCGCGAAACTGTCAAGATCACCCGCACGGACAGCTTGTAATTGTGTGATACATTGCACTGGAGATTTCGCCGGTCTTTCATTGAGCGAATACAGGGCAGTTGGTGAGCACCGCCCTCTAGTGGTCACAACAGCAGAGCAGTGTGCATCAGCTAGGTCAGCAAACGTGCAAGCTACGTGCGTTAATAGCGTTTTACGCAGTGCTCGGCCCCACATCAGGAGCCAATGTCTAGCAAGCGTGCATCAGGCATCCCTTCATATCAGTCCAGCGCCTTCCTGCGTTTGGCAGCAGCACTCTCAGATGACTGGTGGGCAGAGTGCATGCAGCCGCACCTGGAAGCTGCAGGAGCAACCAGCAGCTTGGCTTCAACTTGTAAGCAGCTGCAACGCCTTTGCCAGGGCTCAGTCACACAGCTGCGGCTGCCAGCAGATGACCTAGCAGAGCTGCAGACAATAGCAAGTGCAGCAAGGCACGGGCTGTGAGGTGCTAGGCTTCACTTTCGAGTTCAAAGACGATGCGGCATTTCAAATGCCAGAAGCGCTCAACGTTCTGACACGGTGGGGGCAGCAGGATGGTGCACTTGCTTGCCAGTCACTGGCTGAGTGGGCATTGCATGCAACATGCAGCTGCAAGTGCATCGTTGGGGCGCGCAGTTGATGTTCGCCGTCCACGCAATGCTGCGACTGCTGTGCTGCTGGTCAGTAGTAATGCACGTTAGCCATCAGCTGCTGCCTGCAGTTTGTATGGCGTGGCGTTTACTGCTGCAGCTGCCTGCTTTCCAGTGCAAGCTGTGCTATATGCAACCATCTGGACTGATCATTGTCAATGCTTGCAGTGCTGGTAACACCCGTGTCTTCAACATACCCTGCAGGATGACCCAACTGCAGGAGATCCAACTGAAGATCAGGCATGACTCTATTGCAGAAAACCAGTACGTGATGTGCCTCGACCTGCACCAGCTACAACGCTTCATGCAAGCGCTGCAGCGGCAGAGGCCCGGCGCTGCAGACACACTCACGCTTAGCACCAGCTTTTCATGGGATATGCACTCACGAGTCTGGCAAGCACTGGGTCAGCTGCCGCAGCTGCGCTCGCTGTACATACGCACTGACAGGCATGATCTGTCACGTATCAGGATGCAGCACTTGTCGGGGCTGGAGCCACTCTGCAGCAGTTTACAGAGCCTGGTGATCCGCACAGGGCGCTTGCAGGCTGATCAAAACTACAGCGCTATCGGACGCTTGACGAACCTACAACGTGCGTAGGATGTTGTGCAGCGGCGGTAGCAGCAGCACAGTTTGAGTGTGCAGTATGCTGGCTCTGCTACGCTTGTGTTGTGCAACTGCAAATGCACATTGTGTGCATGTCTTGACATGTTGCAGTGTCTCGCGTTTCTTGTCGCTTGGCACCGTTTCCAAAACTATTGACAGCAGCAATGCGCACGCTTTGTTTTCGCAGCAGCAGCGCCACCGTATAGACTGCATCCTCATCCTCTTCCCCATTTTAAGCATGACTGCCCGCACCTTGCTGATCTATGATGCCTGCGTACGCAGGTCTGGTGCTGCCGCTGGTCACTACAAGGGGCTTAGCCAGCAGCCTTGAAAGCTGCACCAAACTGCGCAAGCTGTCTCTCAGCGCAGCAGCTCAGCTTGCAGATTCAGCTCCGCAGCTAGCAGAGGCAGAATGCGCAGCGATACTATCGCTGCCCGAGGCAGCTGGTGCAGCTGACGAGCCTCTTGTTGAAGCAGGTGCGGTTCAGCGATCAGCAAGCCCTGCGGTCAAGCCTGCAGCAGCTGAGTCTGCTGCAGGAGCTGCATCTGGACGGCCTGTCTGCAGCATTTCTGCCTGTGCTGGCAGGATTGACTAGGCTAAGTCACCTAGGTGGCACTTGGGAGGATGCGAATGCGGCTAGCAGGACGGTTTCTGCAGCAGCAGCATGGGCAGGGGCGGCAGGGACATTCGCGAGCACTGCAGTGTGCAGCACAGTGCAGAGCATGAAGGCAAGTGGGCGGGGGTTTCCTGTGGAGGCCTTTCCAACATTGCTGCAGCTGACTCAGTGCTCCACCTGGCAGCCATCTGTGTTTGCCAGCGTGACGCAGCATTGCACGTGCCTAACATCCTGCAGCTTGGGTACGGTACACATGCCGACTTGCACCGAGGCATGTTTGCTAGCCTGGATGTCGCAGCACCTGCAGCAGAGCGCACAGCAGCGATCCTAGGGCTAACGCAGCTGCAGCAGCTGCACGAATTGGGCTTTGTACCCAGCAGTCATGCAGAAATAGATGCGCTAGCAAGTGCGGCAGAAGTGGGGCTGCAGCAGCTGCGGTCTCTGACGCTGCTGCTGCAGCCACGGCAACACACCAGCTGCAGCCTTGCCAGCATGTGCATTGCGATTGCACGCATGCGGTAGTTGCATGATCTTGATGTTGTTCTGGCTGCCGAGTAGGTTTTGGGGTATGACGATGCATGTGCGTTGGTGCAGAGCGCTTGGCATGTTGCGGAGCTGGAAGTGTGTGTATCACGCAAGCGAAGCCGCTACGCGCTCGAAGATGCCTTTTTACACCTAAAGAGATCAGGCAGGGATGTGCTGGGCCATCTGCATATCCGTGAGACTGACTTTGGAGCTGAGAGGGGCTTTGCTGTTGGGGCAGTAGCAGCACCAAACTTGGCAGCAGCAGCAGCAGCAGCAGGGGAGGGAGAGGGCCAATTGGCATTGCATGGCCACGGCTGGAATGGGAATGTTGGGGCTGCAGTTGGGGGAGGGGCAGTGGGTGTTGGTGGTGGCGGCATTGCTGCAGCGCAGCATGCAGCAGCAGGCGGCGGGCATGTTGACGGAGAGGTGCGGCAGCAGCAGCAGCAGCTGGAGATGCAGAGCAGGAGTTGCAAGTGGCAGCAGAGGAAGTTGAGACAGATGATGAGCCGTATGAAGACGAATACGAAGATTGGGAAGACGGCGACGACAGTGATGATGATGATAAGCTTTACCCCGGGGACTGGCAGCTGTTAAGGCGTTGGGGCTTTTTGAGGTCCGGGTGCTGGGCACAGCCTTAGTAAAGGGCGCTTGACGTGTCTTGTTGGTGGCGCTGGTGCCGTAGGCCTCCGACAATCAGGCTCGCTTGATTGTTGTGTATGGGCAGCCAGTTGGATTTTGCCCCACTTGTAACCAACCAAAAAACAGGCGTTGGGCAGGTTTACTGCATGCATGGTGATGGTCGTCAGTACTTGTAGGTGTTGTGTCGGTGACCATAGCATTCTGGCACGCTGCCAGCGCTTCAAACCTCTGGAGGTCTACAGATCTGCAATGACAGTGATCACTGCGTACACCTTCAGAGGTCTACAGATCTGTAACTTACTGTCGGACAGTGTAAAACTGTGTACACCATGGCCCAGCTCTGACGTGACATTCAATTCTCCGGGAGGGAGAGAGACTTTTACAATTACAATTTCAAAAGACCAAAGATTGGCTGCAGCACGTGTGCCGCATGTACGGTACACAAGGTGCAACAGCATGACCACTAAACACTAGCGCTGTCGCTGGTTAGCAGCAGCAGCCTGCTCCACGGCAAAGATAAGAGCCTCGCAGACTGGTGTATACTTGTACCGTACAAGTGTGTACAGTGTGTACACTTGTACTGTGTAGCATCGTTGTCACAATGGGGCGTAGCCAGTACTGGCCAATCCAATCCAAATGGATTCCACTGTTGCAATAGTGGGCTTGCAATACAGGCCACTGGCGGCCCTCGCTGCATGAACAACTGCCATGCAAGCAACGCTATTGTAGCTCATTGCACTTTTTTGCACTAGAAGGGGCACTGCGGCCACTTGTCACTGCAGACTATGTAGCTGGTGACTGCACGCTGATTACAATATTCGTGACAAACAGCACAGGCTGCATGCTGAACTACCAACCACATTCAAACAGCAGACAGTTGCAGCTGCCAGCTTGCCTACAATGCATACACTGCACTGCGTTCACATCATGAAGTCAAAGATCCCATCAAGCTCAACGTCAGCAGCACCTTCCCCATCACCTGCAGCTGCCACTGTCCTGCTTGGCGGCCGCCCTGCATCCGCTTGCCCTACAGCTGCCGGCTTTTGTGTGTGGCTCACCCATGCTGGCCCTACTTGCGGCCCGGGGTGCGCACTTGCCGCAAGTGGCCCTGCCAATGGCCGTTTCTGACCCACACCTGCTGCTAAGGCATCAGCGCCTGCTGGGTGTGGTTGCTGCAGCCGAGGAGCACCAGCTAGCACCTGCTGGTAGTGCCCCAGCGGAGCGCTACCCGCTGGCATGGTGGGTCTCACAGCATGCGCAGCGACCGCCTGAGCGCCTGCCTGGAACTGCCCAGGCTGCTGATTCTCAAACTCATCAACAAAACTGCTACCTGCTGCCATACCAGCAGCACTGCTCAGTGGATGTTGCAAGCCTAGAGGTGGGTTCAGCTGCTGCATGCCAACTGGCTCCTGCTGCTGCACGATACCTCCTGACCCTGACAAGCTTATCCCTGCACCCGGCAGTGCTGCACTAGCCCAGCTGGCAGCGTTGCTGCGCATGCTCATAGGCTTGCCCCTGGCAGCGCTAGCGCCCATCCCATATGAGCCACGGTTGCCCAGCAGCAGGTGACGCGCAGAGGCCCCACCTGCGGGCGGCTGCCATGCTGCACGTGCAGCACGCTTTGCAGCCTGTTGATGCTGCTGCTGGTGCTGCTGCTCCTGGTGGCTGGTCATTTCCACATCCTGCAGTGAGTTGCTCTGGCTGCCAGCAAGGCTTGCAGATGCCTGCCGCTGCAGCCCTGACTGCATCCCAGCAGACGCTCTGCTGTCCGCAGGTGCTGACGCATCGTCAAACATATCATCCAGTTGATAGCCCTGCTGCTGCTGCTGCTGTGGTTGTGCTTGCTGGGAGTGCTGCACAAAGCTGCCCCATTGAACACCAGGACCCCGCGCTTTCGGTGCTGGTGGCGCCATTGGCAGTGCACGCTGCCCAACTTGCACAGCGCCAACTGCACCACTAGTGACGCTGCTGCCTCGCACTGGTTGCAGGGCAGTACTGCGACTGCTGGCCAGGGTGTTAGTGAAACTGCTGCTCCTGTTGCTGATGCCGGCACTGCCAGGTCTGCTTGCCAGCCTGGCTTGTGCCAGAGTCCTGCTGCTGCTGGCAGAGCCTTGAGAGCTGCGCTGAAACATGAAAGAGTCCTGGGATGGCCTGAAAGCAGCAGGGGCAGCTGGCGCCTGGCTGCCTGCAAAGCAGCGAGCAGCAAGAGATGCAAGGCACAAACACAATTTAGCACTCACCCCACATGCGGCCAGGATGGTCACTTGCGCTGTGTGGTGATTTACAAGTCATGGTTTTGCGTGCATGTGGACCTACACAAACCTGCCTGTGTCTACTAGTAGTGCCACACCACTCCAATCTGTTTGCCTCAACACCTGCATGAACCAGATTGTCACGCAACACCCCACCCCACCCACCTGCTCCAAAAGCAAACTGTTGCAGGTTAGGTGCAGGAGCATCCTGCTCCACGTTAGCCTCCTCATACTGAGCTGCATAGGCAGCGTTTGCTGCCACACAGCCGCCAGAATCTTCCTGCCATCCGTCTCCAGTTTTGCGCAGCCGCTGGCGCTGTGCCATGCTCCAGTGCGCTGTGCTGCTGCCAACACTGCATTGCCGCATGCTGCTGCCAGCTGCCTCTGCAGGGCCATCTGCAAGCTGTCCGGTGTTTTCACCTGCACCAGAGCGCAGCAGCTGCCTGGGAGGTGTCACCAGCTCACCCCCATCACAACCATAAGCACCCCCTTCTGCTGCTGCTGCTTTGAGGCTGTCAAAGCCCTCTGCATATTCATCTTCTGTTGCTGCAGCAGCAGCTGCTGCAGCAGCTGGCATCCTATGTGCCTGCTGCAGCTGGCGCTGTCGCATCACCTGCTGCTGCTGCTGCTGAGATAAGCTGGTCTGTCTGCTGTGATGCTGGCTCAGCAGCTCTGCTGTGCTAGTGCTGCTGGTTGCAGCAGACATGCTGCCAAGACCTAACCCTATCGGCTGCGACCTCATCCCCAGGGGCTGTGACCTGAGCACGTTGTTAGGCCGCACAACTGTCGTGCTGTGTTGTGCCACAGTGCCGCTGCTGGTGCTGCTGCTTGGCTGTGACACAAGGCTCAGGCATGCCTTGTGTTTCTGCAACACAGCAGCTTCAAAGACACTGCTGAGTGGTTGAGGTGTTGCTTGTTGCTTACCAGCATCTGGTGCCTTGACTCTGCTGGCGCTTGGGTGTGCTGCTGCTGCTGCTGCTGCTGCAACAAGGCCAAGCGCTGCTGGGGGCTGCATCCATGCAGCAGCTTGTAGCGCTGTGGTGGCAGGAGCATGCTGCAGCTGACCTACCTGCTGCTGCTGCTGCTGCTGCTTTGCCTGCTGATGTTGCTGCTGCTCTTCTTCACATGCGAGATCCTCCGCCAGCATATCAAACAGGGAAGCTATGTTGCTGGCCCCTGCAGCAAACAGCTGCTCCTGCTGCGGCTCCTCACACCCGCTGCTTTTGAGTAGCTGCTGCACAGGCTCGTGCTGCTGCTGCTGTTGCGATGCTTGCTGCTGCTTCTTGTCGTGCTGCTGCTGCTGCCTGCTGGGCTCAGGTGTGACCTGCAGGCCTGACGCATCATCTGCAGATGCTGCTACTGCAGCTACACCTGCCTCACTGGCGCCAGACAGTTGTTGCTGCTGCTGCATGCTGCTGCCAGGGTCTGTGCCACTTGGCAGGCTGCTGCCACCTGACTTTAGCATGCGGTTGTACCTGGCTGCTATTGATGTGTCTGGCACAGGTAATGATCCGCTAGCACTGCACTCCTGCCTGATGTTTGATGGAGCAGCAGCATCGTTAGCCTGCTGCTGCTGCCCTGGCGCAAATGCTCCCCAGATGCTGTGGCTGGTAGCTGGCACACCAGCAGCTGCCGCTGGTGCTGCATTCTGCACAGAGCTGTTCTGCTGCAGCCGCATTGAGCCCCACAGCTGCTGCAGGTGCTGCCGACCTTGCTGCATACCAGCTGCTGCTGCTGCAGGTTGCTGGCGCACCCTTGTTGGGCCGCAGGCATGCTTTGCTGATGCTTCATCATCGTCAGCATCATCAGCAACGGCAGCAGCAGCGGTGCCTGCATGCGGTCGCTTTGCTGGAACACGGTGCTGCTGCTTGGCAGCAGCTACAGCGCTGCTGTGCTGCTGATCATACTGCTGTGCAGCTCCAGATTCTTCTGCAGCATGCATCACCCCGTCTGCTGTATGCCCCTGTGCAATTTGGCCGGCTGTGCTGCTGCCGTGCCGCTCCGTTAGGTATGCTGCTGGCACATGTAGAGATGCTTTCTCATCCAGGCCAACCACCCTATCCAGGACAAGCCTAGCTGCTAGGTTGATGGGCTGGGTGGGGTCAGCTGGCGCATCTACCTTAAAGTGCACCTGCAGACAACAGCAGACGGACAACAACAAGCAGAAGAGATGCACGCAGACCGTGGTGAGTGGACTGACAGACATGCTGCAGCAGATCAGTCTTTGAATGCTGATGGCTTGAAATACTGTAGTGAGCATTGTAAGTTGCAAGCACAGCGACATGTCAGGTACCTCTGGCGGTTACAAGCAGAGGTTAGCCACGGCCTGCCGCTCACCTGCATTGGCGACTCAAAGGTTTCCAGCACAATACTGCGCATCAGCAGCAGCTGGTCTGTGCTGCTGCACCCGCACAGCAGTTTGCAGGGAGTGAAGCTGGTGTAGATCTTGCGCTCAGCAGCAGCTGGTGCACCAGCAGCAGCAGCACCAGATCCTGTCGTTCCTGCTGCCCCTGCTGCTGCTGCTGCTGTACCCCAAGCGCCTGTGATGGTGGTCTGGTGACTGCCGCGGCCTGCTGCGTTGCTGCTGCTGTTAGCACGTGTGAGGGTGAGCTGGCAGTTGAGTGCACCGTTGGGCAGCACTTGCAGCACCTGCAGCTGCATGGTGACTGGTGGAGGAGAGATGGAGCGTAGGTGAGCCAGCAGCTCTGAGCCCCATGGGTACGGCCTGCCATAAGAAGAGTGCAGAGGATGAAACAAGTCAGCCATAAGGACAGCTACCAGGGGGCATCATGATATGTTGAACGCACAATGGCGGTCAAGGCTGGGGAACTGTCATACAAGCAGCATGTGCTGTGGCAGTTGTCATGCGTATCAAGTCCAGTGCACCAGCTGTCTGTTTCACTTCTCAACATCCTCTGCAGCTCTGCATGTATGCCACCAGGCAATGCTACTGCTTACTTTTGTGCGGCTACCTCCACCTGGTGGGCATCATTGCAAGCTGCCAGCGCCTTCAAACTGCAAGCACAAACAGAGGGACGTTAGACAGGGTTGCAGCACATAGACGTGACATGTACATTTGTGGGTAGCTATGCCATCTTGCTTAGGCACCTGCTGATGTTTGATGATCATGCTGCAGTGAGGCCTGGCACAACACAAGCAGTGTTGCACAATCTTTGCTTTCTTCACTCGCAGCTGCTGTTGATGCTGCTGCCTGGCTGCACACACACTTCAGTGCTGTCTGATGCAGGTTAACCCAGCACACACGCAAACACACGCACGCACCTGCCCAGGCCTGCAGCAGCCAGGCGTGCCGCCTGCAGCTTGCCCACTGAGGGCAGCTGCCGCACTGCAGCGTTGCTGTCATCCCACAGCCGCACGCGCAGCGAGCGAGCCAGCAGCAGCGAGCGCCCGGCAGCAGAGAAGCTGTTCTGCAGCACATAGTACCTGCAGAGGCAAGCATTGATTGACATGATTGTTGAGACGACAAGCGCGCAGCATGTACGAGCAGAAGCAGCAGCACCCCCCCATGCAGGCACAGACATTGCAGAGAAGCTGTTCTGCAGCACATAGTACCTGCAGAGGCAAGCATCTAGCGACTTGGTTGATGACTATTGAGGCGACAAGCATGCAGGATGTACGAGCAGAAGCAGCAGCACCCCCCCATGCAGGCACAGACAGTGCAAAGGATGGCATACATGTCGGTACTGCGCATACCGCAGCAAGCCCTGCAGCCGTTATGTTGTTTCAAGCTTAGGTGGCAGATACGTTGGCACTGCACAAGCCGCAGCAAGCCCTGCACCAAAATGCTGTTCCAAGCTTGGCTGGGGGCCTCACCTAGCCATGCACTTGGCAATGCGCTGCCCCACCACCAGCAGCCTGTCCTGCTCCTGCTTGAGCGAGTAGTCCAGGCTGTCAGCAGGCTTGTCTGCCAGGCCGTCATTCAGCTGCACGAAAGCAGCAGCAGCAGCAGCAGCAAAAGCGGCGTGTGCAACAGCATGCATTAGCATAAGTTGGCAAGCTGGCACGTACAGTTGGTGGGCTGCACGCTGGCTCGCAGATGGCTTGAAGGAATTGAGAGTGCATGCTTATCCCCTGCCCTGGTTGCCTCCGTTTCACTTGCTAATGAGCTAGCTCCAATTGCTCCAATTGCTGTGGCGACACAGCGGGTGTCTTGGCCTGTAACACTCACCAGTATGAACAGCTTCTCCTGTGCTGAGGTGATGCGCTGCTTCACCTTGCCGCTGCTGCTGCCGTCATCGTTCGTGGCCATAACAGGGTAGCGCAGCGCTTGCGTGTCGTTGGCGTGGTTCATGTCGTTCAGCGCCTTGCGCTCACACCTGCACAGCACACGACCATGCATACAGCGCAACAATTACACAGAGAGGTGCAAGCTGTGATGCCCTGGCTCCGCGCCCTGCAGTACATCCTTGGCCCCGGCAACTCTACAAAGCAGCATCACTTCAGCATCACTCTAGCAGCATGGCAAGCAAGCAAGGAAGCAAGCAGAGACACCCGACTCCTTCATGCAAGGCGTGGTGCTTCCCCCCCTCACCTGCGCAGGCTGGTGCCCCTGAACTCCTCTGCCCCACAGATCACACGCAGCAGGCTGGGCATGCTACAGCGACAATGCATAGGTCACAAAGCACACATCATCTGTCTGTACGGTGACCATGCATAGGTTGCAAAGCACACATCATCTGTCTGTACAGCAAAGTGCAAGCTGTGGTGCCCTGTCTGCGAGCCCTCTAGTATGTTAAAGTGGGATTTCACCCCTGCACGATGTTGTGCTGACAGTGCTTCCCCCCCTCACCTGCGCAGGTTGGTGCCCCTGAACTCCTCTGCCCCACAGATCACGCGCAGCAGGCTGGGCATGTTACAGCGACAATGCATACGTCACAAAGCACACATCATCTGTCTGTACGGTGACCATGCATAGGTCACAAAGCAAACATCATCTGTCTGTACAGCAATGTGCAAGCTGTGGTGCCCTGGCTCTGCGCCCGAATAGTACGTATAACCTGGGATGCTGCCCTTGTGCAAAGTGTTGTGCTGACAGCCTGTCAGGAAGCGGCTTCCCCCCCTCACCTGCGCAGGCTGGTGCCCCTGAACTCCTCTGCCCCACAGATCACACGCAGCAGGCTGGGCATGTTGGGGCGCTGGCCCAGGCTGACGATGCCTGCCATGGTGTTGAGCTTCAGGAAGTGGCTGGCCATGAGGCGGCCCGGGCCTGTGGCGTGCAGGCTGTAGGAGTCCTCGTCAGTGGCCAGCAGCCCGTAGCGCATAAGCTGGCCCACTGCGGTGTTAAGAGCGGGTGCAAAGCGGTGTTCAACGTGTGTTGCGCGTGCACGTGTGGCAGGGGTGGAGGCGACACTAGCTTTGTGATCACCTGGCGGAGCCGCAGGTAGATGGCACATCTTGTGTGCTGTCAAGCAGCTTCATGCAATTCACGGGCTCAAAACGGGCTCCAGGTATTGGTTGCAAGAGCAACCAATACCTGGAGCTGTTCGACTCTCTGTCCCTGCATATGCAAACCAGCTATCTACAGTCGGGTGCCTAAGGCCCAGCCCCTGTCCTGCCCCACCTGGCTTGAGCACCAGCTCGTCTCTCAGCAGGCCCTCTAGCTCAGCCTCACTCATGCCAGGCCGCACCTTCAGCCTGCAGTAGCAGCAGCACCAGCAGCCGTAGCAGCAGCAGCAGCACAAGATGCATCCGTTGGAGACTTCAAATGCATGCTGACATGGAGTGCTTGCTGCTGCAGACAATAGGTGCTAGTTTGACGGTTGGCAGGTCATATGAGCTGTGACAACAGTGTTTGCGACACCAGCATTACCGCCAGGATGGCACTGAAGCAGCCAAGGTGACCAGCTTCGCTGCTTTTGTGGTCAGCATTAGGCGTCACAACGCACCTTGCATGCTGCTGTACAGAAGGCTCGTACGAAACAACATCCAACAGGCGCAGCTGCTCACCCGTAGTGCTGTGGATTGCTGCGCACGCGTGTGAAAAGGAAGCTTGACTTGATCCACTGGATGGCACCAGGCACGTCCTTGACGGTGCCCAGCACAATCTCCGCATTCATGTGCTCAGCCAGGTTGGCCATCAGGCAGCTCTCAACAGCCTGCGGCGCGCAGATGGCAAGCAAGAAACAGTGAGGGCCAAGGGTGGTTGTTGGCAGCATAACACAGCTACGCTGCCGCAGTTGGTAATCCAAGCATCCTGCAAGCAGCACTAGCTCTGCGTTGATGTGCTGAGCTAGGTTTGGGGGTTGGACATCAGGCAGCTCTCAACGGCCTGCGGCACGCAGATAGCAGGCGCTGATAGTGGACAGTGAGGGCTAAAAGTTGCTGTTGCAAGCTGCAGGATGTGCAGATGATGGTGCGAAAGGGGTGCATCGTGCATGCACCACGCGCAGGGGTCCTGAACAACATGATGCTGCCTCCAGATGCTGCATCCTACCTGGCCTGCCAGGAGCTTCTTGTAGCGGTTGATGCTGTCCCTGCACGTCATGATGACTGCCACTCCCTCCGTGTCAAACTGCGGCCGCCCAGCACGCCCCACCATCTGCAGCACCTGCGGCAGCAGCAGCAGCAGCAACAAATATACTGTACTGGTACACAGCTGCAGGGTGCAGTCTAACATGCGGCTACGCAACACTGTAAAACAATCTGCCAGATATCTCTGGCTGGTCAATCAGCAGCCCCAACAACAGACGCCCACACAGCAATTGCCAACAACACCAACGACACCTCCCGCTTGGTTGCACCTTTTGGCGTGTGCCGCCCTACCTCAGTCTGTGTGTACTCCTTGTACCCTGCTGCCTCTCCTGGCCCTGCCTCTGCCTCGCCTGCATAGCGCGTGGTGCCCTTCAACACCTGCAGCAGACACATTTGCGCTTCACGTATTTGGGTTATGCCAACTCGTCTGAGAGCTGTCTACTGCAGTCGGCATGAGTCTTTCTTATCCGTGCAAAGCTGCTTAGTCGAAAGGTATGACTTCACGTTGCTGAACGAACCAGCAGGCTCACCACTAGGTGTGCAGGCAGGTTGACGCCCATGGCCAGCGTAGATGTGGTGCACAGCACCTGCAGCAGCAGCAGCAGCAGCAGCGGCATTGCAGCCATGCGGTGTCATCCCAACAGCATCAAGTTGTGCAGTGACAAGCGAATTGAAATAACCGCCTGGCATTACACCCTCGGCTATACGCCTTCCCGAGGACAGCTGCCGTCTGCTGCTGAGGCGCCATCCAGTTGAACCACTGGGACTCACCGCTAGGTCGTTGGACTTGAACAGGCCCTCTACTAGCCCCCTATCCGCAGGCTCCATGGCAGCATTGTGGAAGCCCACACCAGCAGTCAGCGCCACCGCTAGCGCCTTGGCCTGTGTGCGAGCCGCAGCCGCCTGCAGCCGCTGCAGCTGCGTTTGGCTCTTGACGAACACGCTGCCTGTGCCTGCTGCACCAGGGTAGGTGCCGTGGGCGCTGGCATCTGCCTCTGCTCCCTTGACTAGGGTTGAGGCTGTGTCCATGGTGCCCTTGCGGGAGCTGCAAGCGGGCAGGTAGAGGGACATGTTATCATGTGCATAGTGTGCAGCGGGGCTGGAAATGCTCCTTATAGAAGGGTGTGCTAACAGGGTTCCGGCATCCCTGTCAAGTTCCAGCTCATATTGCACGACTTGGTAGAAGCGGCCAGGATGCAACAGCAAGCACACACACATCATATGCTCCAGCTGCTCCAGCAGTTTACATCCCACACAAGGCGTCAGGCCGACAGCAACCACTCACTTGCAGAACACAAGCGCAGGCCGCCCATTGCTGTAGTCCCTCACGATGCCGTACACATACTCGCTCAGCCGCCGCTCAAACAGGAAGTCGTTCTTGGCTGCGTTGTAGCCCTTCACGTGCGTGGTGAGCTTGCAGGGGCGCAGCTCATCGCCATACTGCCGCAGGCCTTGGGGTGGCACTTGCAGCCACTTGGCCAGGTCAGTGATTTTGGGGATGGTGGCGGAGACCGCAACAAAGCGCACAGTGCCTAGCGGTGCCTGCAGGAGTGCGCAAGGCGTTTCGAGTGGAAATCGGTGACGTGAACTGCGACCAAAGACCTACTAGAAGCAAAGCACGATGAGGAGAACGCTCGTGCGTGCCTGCAACAGGCACCTGCTTTGGTGGTACCATCAGAGGTACACAAGGTATGAATCAAGTTGTTGATGCTTGCAGGAACATTCCATAGGCCAGTGCTCCCACCTTGGCCATCTCAGGCAGTGCTGCAATGGCCTTCAGGCGGCAGATGCAGCCAGCCTCCAGGGCACTGCCCCTGCCAGCCTCGTTCAGCAGGTGCACCTCGTCAACCAGCACCAGCGCAATCTGCAACACGCAGCAACGCATTCTAACTTTTAAGGCATGTATCATGGCGATACACGTTCATGCAGTATTGCGCTGCTTGCAGGATCAGTTTAAATTGAGGCGCTGCAGCACTCCTGCAGCACTCCTGCAGTAGTAGGCTGCTTGCAGGAGAGTCTGATGTGAGGCGCTGAGGCACTCCTGCACCTGCAGGACAGAGGCTTGTGTGCAATGCCGGTGTGTCTCATGCCGTGCGACTGCTGCTGCCTGCGCACCTCTGTGATGAAGCCTGGGCTGCCCTTCTCAAAAACAGTCCTCGTCACCTGGTCTGCAGCACAAGAGCATGTACAAACAGCGACATGGGGAATGGTGCGCCATGCAGCTGCTCTCTGCTGCTTGCAGGACAAACGTGTGTGACTGTGCTGTTCTGCCCACACACACGGTGTGTCTGCAATTATACACGGCTGTATGCACGCGTCCTGCTGTGTAAGATGCTGCTCCTGCAAGCCAAACCTGGATTCCTGCAAGCAGCCGGATTCGCTCACCAAACTTTTCTGGGGTGGAGCAGATGATGTCAGCACCTTCCAACTCCTCCTCCATGTTTGCATCATCAATATCACCAGTCAGCTGCACGCAGCGCAGCCCCAGCGTCCCAAAACGCCGCTGCCAGTCTGCCTGCCTCTCCTGCACTAGCGCCTTGATGGGGCCCAAGTACACAGCCTTGTTGCGGCCCTTTGGTGCTTGCAGGACTTGCTGCTGTTGCTGCGTGTGTGAGTGAGGGTGGCTGCTGTGGGGTGCTGCTGCTGGGTTGAGGTGCTTGCTGAGCAGGCGCAGCATGGCAAGCTCCATGACGCCTGTCTTGCCTGCGCCGGTGGGGGCTGACACCACCTGCAGGACAAGCAGCAGACATAACACCACAAGCCAGCTGTTGCCAAACAGCTGGGCCCAGTGTTGCCCTAAGAATGGGTTGCAGGAGGTACACTGATTGCGGTTCAGAGACTGGGCGCTGGTACGCGCAGTTGTCAAGCAGCTGGTCGCTGTTGATGATGGAAGCAAGCAGCGGTGCCCACCATGTTGGCGTCGCTCTTGTAAGCCACGTCAAAGCATTCTGACTGCACAGGGTTGAAGTACCTGCATGGCATAGGTTGCAGGATCAGGTTGAAAGAACGGGGCAGATCACCCGCGTTGAGCGCAGTAGCACAGAGTACTGCTCAATTAGAGGATGCACAGATGCAGTTGCTGTCTATGCAGCAGATGAAGCAGTGTGTCGTGTGCTTGGCATGCAGCTGCACTGAGAGAGGAAGTTACCTGTAGCTGTACAGCTGCTGGAAAGGTGTTGGCATGTCCCTTACTGCTTTGAGAGTGTCGTCATGCTGGTCTGGTGCTGGTGCTGCCTGCATGAGCTGCTGTGGCATCGGCATGCCATATGCTGCTGCTGATGGCGCTGGCGCTGCGTGCATCGCCTGCCCATAGCCATCACGCATCAGCTGCTGCGCCGGCTGGTGCTGTGGCTGATGTAAGGGATGCTGCTGCCATTGTCCTGCAAACATGCCTGGGCCCTGCCCTGGTACTGCTGCTGTCTGCTGATAGCCATGGTACTGCTGCTGACCGTAGGCATCCGTCGCACCGCCGGCGATGTCTGCGTCATAGATGTTTGTTTTGCCTCCATAGACGCTGTTATGCTCCATGGTGCTCGAGGATCAGCAGAAGAGCGGAACTGCCACTGGCATCTGCTTCATCGTCAGGCTCCGCCAGTAGATGCCGGGCCAGTTGCGGTCGCTATTCGTTTCAAAATCAGTTTAATTGGACCATACTGATTCGTCGTCCACTTGGGCCCAGCATGTTACAGCACCACAGCAACCCTAACCACTTGAACTAGGTGGGTTTAGGTCTGAGGTGTGAAGACTCACGGCTACAGGAATTTGCCCGATGTGACTTCAGCGTATGCGGTCATGGGTTTTTTGAAGTGAAGGCAGAGATGAGGCAGGCCGCGACTTGCCTGCAGGGTGCATACAGCTGTACAGCACACACATGTGCACATATACAGTCCTATGCTGTTGAGTTGCAACAGCAATATGAATCATATGCAGCAGTGGTGTGTGTGTTGGCCCCTAGCAGTGCTGCAGGACATCTGCTGGAGCAGTGCTGGGGCCTGCTGCAGGTACAGTGGACAAGCAGCAGTAGCACCAGCCTGCAGGCTGCTCATTGTGCAAACTTGGAAACCCTTGGCAAGATATTTGGGCATGACTTAAGTGCGAGCATGCAACTCATCCGGTCAGCGCCAGAGGTGGCCTTTCAGATGGGATTCCGCAAGCTCTGCAATGCAAAACCCGTAAGCCCGTTGTATCTTTGGTACTTGGTGCACCAAAGCGCCACATGGATGTAAAGTCAACGTAAGTAGCAGCTTTTCTAACACAAAACACAAGGTGGGGGCCATTCGCAATGCTTGAATCCACCCTATCCACCACGCAGTGTAAAACGGGTGGTTCCGGAACGTGACTATCAGACGAGGCGCGCTCAGCGGTGGCTGCTATGAAAGCAGGACATAAAGTAAACGTCGTGGGTAAGGACTATGCAGTGGATAAGTGTCTGTAGGTACGCAACTGTGTGTTGAGGCAGCTAGCTGCACCAACTGCTGCAATGCTGTGGCTGGCTCTCATGACATTTGGGAGTCACATTAAACACTTTTTAGGGATGGGCTCTGGCAGCAGCATTCAGTATTGGCAGCTTTGAACATGGACGCCTGAGCCGGTTCTGCAATGCTGCTGGCAGCTGCTCTGTCAAAGAGCAGAGCCTGGATAGGGCATCTGCATCGATCAGCACCGCCATGAAGGAAACGTAGATCATCATGCAGCAGTACCTTGAAACTGGCTGCAGCTCAGCTGTGCACTGCACATCTGAGATGTGCCACTCAATGACAGAATGCCAGACCACTGAGGAGTATGAGACAGCCTAGGTGACATGTCTGCAACCCTGCAATCTGCACATCACTGGGCAAACATTGTTACACTGTTACATGCCTAACATGATTCAGCACTGCTGCACTCCGGCCATAGAGTTGCTACGCACAGCAGGCCGATCTGCAGGCCGGCCTGGCAAGTATTGTTGCTTGCTGTCTTGCCAGCCTGCTGGCCATGGCGTTCTTGCAAGTTCACCTTCACAACCACTGTCAGTTTCATTTGTGGTCAAAACTCCAGTGAACAGTACATCGGCCCAACAGCTATTTGTGCACTCATGCTGAATCTGCTGCAGGCTCTGCTCTGCTGGCAGTGCTGACTCTGGCAGTGATTCTGGGTGTCGCGATGCTCTGCACACCAGCAGCAGGTGAGTCTGCTGTGTCTGTTGGCCTCAATGTTTGGCATTGTAATCCATGCGGTATGAGTGCAGTTCAATAGCAGCTGCCAATATGCAATCTGGTGTTGTTTGCGATACCAACTTCTGATGCCCTTGCAGCAGGGCTGGTAGACGCTGCCACAGCATTGCTGCTAGCAGGCGTGAACTATCTTGTGCGGTTCCAACATGTAAAGCCGGCAACACACTGCTGCCAGGCATGTACATGTCGCTAAATGCACATCTTGCAGCACAACAGAGGACTTAGAGCTGTGCAGGGCATGTTGTAGCACGGCTGCATGCTGTGCTGACTATCACCTGGTTGCCGCATCCTTGCAGGGTTGCCCCACAGGCTGCTGGTCCAGACACCTGGCATCAGGATCGGGCTGCTGGCAGGCGCCTGCACTGAGGGAGCGTGCTTCCTTGTCACCGCACATGTGCATTGTACAATGTTTGCGCAAGCACATGCGGCATGCCAAGGTTCCAAGATAAACAGGTACAGCGTGCAGCCAGGACTTTTCTTGCTCCTGTCACCAGTGAAAGCCTGGTCTTAAGGTTGCCGTTGCCTAACCCTTGCCGGAATCAACTGCTGCCGATGCAGGAAATTCACAGGGCTGCTGCCGATGCAGGAAATTCACAGGGCTGCTGCCGGTGAAGGAAGGCATGAAATCTCCAAAAAATGCTACACGAAGAGGCTACTTCACCAGCAGGCGCAAGGCTGACATCCTTAAGAACCTAGGGGCTGGACTCAGCACCACACAAATTGCCCAGGCAGTCTGTGGCGTGCCAGATATCCTAGATCCCAACTGTATTGATGTGCTGTTGCTGGCATTGACACCTGCGTCCTATTCTTCCAACAACACAGCAGACACGCCTGGCGGATACGCATTCATCAGTCTTGCACAGGTAGGAGAATTGGGCTACAAGGCAGCAGCTGTGGCAGCAGGTGGCACGCTGAACCAGAGGCAGCAGCACTCCCTGGTAGGCACAGGGCTGCAGCAGCAGCCACAGTAGCAGTTGCTTGTTGCTGTCTGCTCACTGAGCATCATGACGCGTTGGCTCTGTTCCTGCACATGCTTTGGTGTGATGCCAACGGCAGGCAATCTGGCATGTGTCGGGTTGTCAACAATGCAGTGGCACTGTGCCATGGAGAACATCAAGATAATTCCGGCATGCTAGCAGGCACTTTTCCATTAAAAAAACCAACAGCAGCCAGTTTGCAGCAACCGCAAGGATTTGACATGCGTTGATGTGGTCAGACCAGCTGCTGTGCCTGCTGCTGCCTGCAGGACCAGAAGGACTGTGCAGCGTGTGTTGGCTTCACCGTTACAGCTGCTGCTGAGGCAGCCATAAATGTGTTCAAGCAGCAAGATTGGCGGAGGCTTGAGCTGTCAGAGCAGGAACTCAGCTTCTGCAAGTAGGTTGCATTGAACTACAGCATTATGGCCACATGCATGGTGCGTGTCAGTGTATACTGGTGATTCAAATGTTGGGTGAAGCGCTATCACGGCCTCAAAAGCAATTCATTGAGTCAAGTTCAGTTGGTGTATCTTCAGCAATGCAGCTTATGCAGAGGTCAGGTCTGTCTGTGAACCACCACATGCGCATATTGTCTGACTTGCTGGCCATGGTGAACATACTGTGATGTGCCAACACTGCAACTGCACAGCACCCAACAATCTGCACGCTGCATGATTGCGGAACCAGGGTTCATCCCAGGCTGAACTGTGTGACGGCGTGTCATACACCGACATAATAAAAAGTATTGACGATGGCTCAATCAGCCACTGGGCATCACGCCGGTGCTATGAGTACATTGCCTTTCCACTCGACGACTGTGACCGTGCTGTGCGGTGCTGTTCTCAGCTGCCCCCTGGTGAGCATGCTTGTGTTTGTTTTTTGTGGTTTTCCACAATCATGCACATGTCACGTGGTAAGCGCCACATTGCGGTTCACGCCAAACCCAACAGCAGCACTTCCCCAATCTGTGTCCTGTCTTCCATGCTGTCACGTGTCCTACATCTGTATTGCCACATCACGTACTTGAAGTCCTGCCAGCACCAGCACCAACACATTATCTGGTTGCTGCCACTGCCCTTGCATCTGCTGCGACGCTTTCAGGTGGCGTGTCTGTGGCCAAGTCTGCCAATGCCCTGCACTCTATGGCCACAGCCAAGGAGCGTATCATGCTGTCTGGTGGTGTCATGGCATCCATGGCTATGTCTGGTGAAACCTTTGATTGCTTTGTGGCACACAACACAACGTCTAGCGGTGTGTTTGACACAGGCGAAGATCTGAGTGATGTACAGGGCGAAGCTATAATAGAGAGTGGAAGTTACACGTAGGCCGTTCGCCATCTCAGATGGCATGCACCACACAAAGTGAACGCAATCTTGCGCCAAAAAGGGAGATTGAAGCAACTTTGAAGCCAAAATAGTCCTAGACTCTCGATCAGGATTGTACAAGGCATAAGCTGGCACACCTAAAAGCGTGCTTTGAAACACCATAAAAGCGGGAGTAAACTGGCTAAAGCCAACATGAGCGCAATCCAATGGAACAACACAATGGATGCGATGCTAGTTGCACCAGAGATCATCCATATCAACCACTCCTCAAAAGTTGCGGCATCTCAAAAGACACCACCACCTGACATAACCACGCGCCAAATGTTCACTTCCCAAACCTCCACACTGCGCCACTGCTACTAAGCCTAGCTGCCAGGCACCTCCGCTGGCAGCGGTGGCACCTCTTCCCAGCTGCCCCGACGTCCATCTGCACCACCACGGCGCCAGCGCATCAGTGTGGCACGCGACCACCGGGTGCGCACGCCCTGCTGCTGCAGCTCACGCCGCAGTTGCTGCATAATAATAATGCATGCTGTGTTCTGCTATGGCTGGTGGGACAGCCCTAGCAACACAGAGGACGGCTGGTGGCTGTGCAAAAACAGGTACGCAAGTGTTTGGCTGCATTGGGAGCTGCCAAAAGTATGTCCTGTACGCTGCCGTCACTGCAACAAGCACGCACTGCAATAGCACACAGCAACTGCTGCCACTGCACTGTGTAGCATGCGCACAGGACTGACCAGGCAGTCACTGATTGCAACATAGCATGCTAATAATAATAATCATCATTCTGATAAGCCCTACCTTTCGGCATCGGCACCGCGCCTCACCCTCTGGGGAGGCGGAAATTGAACGACTATTATTCTCTCTACTGGTGTAAGGTAGACCACCCAGACCCTTACACCCCTACTAGGCAGCATGTGGGAATCACCCCAGATGGTGGACTGCATACCTAGTAGGGCTGGTATGTATATAGCCAGCAATCGACGGAGTCCTGCGGAGAGTCGCGAGGACAATGGCAGTATCCTTCCTTCGGCTTTCGCCGACCATAGCATGCTATATCTACCATGACACAAAGCACCTATTGTTGCCCCTGCTTGCAGTTGGTCTACCAACTGGGGCCTCAATGGTTCGTTCAAAGTAGCCTATGGAGCTGCCTACATCATGCAGCCAGACTACACATTTGCATTGCAGGTGGAGCAGCGCGCAGCAGCCATACAGAAGACTTTGAGCGCTGCCCTTGCGTATCTTCCGGCAAAGCCAGGCTGCTTATTATACAGGCCAAAGCAGCGCCAGCATTTGATTAAACTGGCAGATGATCTGACAACCTTGGCAAGCGCAAAGTCAACCCCGGTTCATGATATCAACCAAGCTGACGTGTTATCTGACATTGTTACAAGCAACCTGGGCTACTTGCGCAGCTTGTCTGTGGCCAGCAAAGGTCCTTTCAGACTGTGTGGGAAGACAGCACAGCTAGGTAGGCCTGCTTGTTGTTTACTGCTGCTGGTGGTGGTCGGCAGCCACCCAGACATGCCTGCAGCAGCATCCAGTCTGCTAATTGTGCTGCAGCCGCCTTGCCTCCATGTTCCTCCTGGTTCACAACACTGGAACCTTGGCATGCATGTCATTTCATGTAAATCCGGTCAACAATCTCTGCCTGCAGTGGGCTGCACTACACCGCCAAAGCAGCAGCCAGGTACTGCACCTTGGAAGGGCTGCCAGCCAGCAGTTGGTTTGACCTGCATCACGCCGTGCGGCCCAGCAGTGCCAGGTGTGGGCTACAGGGCCACATGCACCCTGCTGCAAGGAGCTGCTGTCTGGAATGTGACAGGCCGCTGCCCTGCAGGTGAGGGCTGCAGGCACTTCGTGCATGACAAAGCTCGCTGTAAGTTGAGTGTGCTGCTCATGCGTGAATGCCCTCAATGTTGCAGCTGCAAGTTGGGCTTGATTGATATCTGCTTAGTGAGGCTACAAAGGGACATCATAACAAGGCACCACGTGCTGGTCTCACTTCTGTGTTGTCCGTACGTCGCACGCTCGTCAACCGTGCTTATTTCACGCCCGTGCTGCGCAGATGTTACTCACTCCGTCATGGTGCGGTCAGACCAGACCCTGTGCATCACTGCCAATCAAGGAGATCAAGCAAGGCGCAGCTGCTGACAGCGTCCTGACTCATCAGTCAGCATTGGATGGTTGGTTGCATGGGTTGCTGACTCATCAGTCAGCATTGGATGGTTGGTTGCATGGGTTGCTGACTCATCAGTCAGCATTGGATGGTTGGTTGCATGGGTTGCTGCAGTCGCAGCTAGGGAACTATTCTCTGCGGGTTGCTGCAGTCGCAGCTAGGGAACTATTCTCTGCGGGTTGCTGCAGTCGCAGCTAGGGAACTATTCTCTGCGGGTTGCTGCAGTCGCAGCTAGGGAACTATTCTCTGCGGGGAGCATGCAGTTAGCGGCAGATGCACAAACAAGCAGCTTACATAATCTCTTACCAGCCTCCTCGATCAGCTGCAGCAGCACATGCGCTGGTCGTCACAGAGTGGAATATATGTGAAAGCATAGTTCCCCAGCTTACCTTTGAACATGTACGCTCCTGTCGTTCACAGTGCTACTTCGTCTCATGTCAACCTGGTTGCTGTGCTGCGGTGTGCTTTGGCGTGCTCATGTGTGCGCTTGGCTGCTTGGTGTAGCCTATCCAAATTATACTGTCTGGTGTCGCCGTTGTCAGGTCGCGTTATATACATGTGATGGTAGCAGCAGCCAGAGGTTCAGCTACGATGATGGAACTTTGCATTGGGAAGGTAAGAACGTGTGGGCAGGGTTTGTCAGCTCATCCATACTTCATCACCAACTACACTCTACAGCACCTGCAGGTGAAATGCCTAGTTGTTTTGCTGTACTTGTTCGCAGACAGACATACTTAGAGCTGTACAATGTGTTGCAGCACAAAGCTGCAGCCAGGGCCTGGGCTGTACAAACAGTGAGTTGTCATGGCTGCCTGCCTTGTGCAGGGACTACTAAGTGCTTGGGCACATTCAACAATGACGCAACTGATGGTGCTCAGATCAAGGTAAGCAGGCCTGTGAAGGTGCTTAGACTACTAGTGGGGGGATTAGTACTAAGCCTGCCATATATGGCCCTATATAGGGCCTGGGCACATCCACTGTTGGTGGAAAGACTTGCACGGCAAACGACTGCAATGCATGGCAGCTATGGTTTTTTGGTGTCACAAATAAAAGCGGCTTGGAGTGCAAGTAGGTCCCTTTGACAGCAGCAACAGTTGCAACTTGTTTTTACATGCTGCAGCTGCTGCTTCAACTGCTGCTGCAACTGCTGCTTCTGCTCCTGCTGCTGCTTGTGGGCTGTCTCCTGCACATGCATGGTATCAATGCACTGCAGTTGGTGGACTGCAGTAGTCACAGCAGCCAGGGCTGGCTCAAGGGTGAGGGTGGCGTGCTGCACCTACGAGACACACCTAGCAGCTGCCTGACCGTCAAGGGCAGCATACTACCGGGAAGCACTTTACAGGTGCGTCTGCACCCGCTGCTTGCCTCGCTGGCCTCGTCAGTCTAGATCATGTTGACCAGGATGTGTTCGCTGAGATGCAGCACACCAGTAGTGCTACATCTTGTTCAAAGTGCCTGCGCAGCCTTCTTTCTAATATCGCGTTATGGCGTGGCAGCATGATGCTCGCCGCCTTGCTGTGCTGCACTCACAAGGGCAATGATTGTGCTTGTATCCTTTGCTGTGCGCAGCTGCGGGCTTGCAGTACGGGCGCAGCGCAGCAGTATAGGGCTGACTTTGTGCCTTATGTTGAGCTGGCAGCCAGCTAAACACAGCTAGAGCTGAAGTTATCTTTAGTGCTGATGACAGCATTACATACGTCCACGCATGGAGCAGTGCGCCAAAGTTCCTGCTGCCGGCTTGATGCGGCAGCCAGCCATCCAGTTGTATCAAGCGCTGCACAGTCGCCTCTAACAGCACGTTCAACCTGGGCCTGCGTGATGCAGCTTCTAAGGGTGTCACACAGCATGCGACCAGCTGTTGCTGCTGCAGTCTGTGCGTCTGCTAGCATGGGTTGCAGGCGTGGCCAGGCAAAGGGAAAGGGTACAGCTAGCACGTGGGTGATGCTGACTGGACAAAAATCGTGTGCCTGCAACCATTTTCACGCACTGCAGACACCTCCGAGTCCATTATGCCGCTGTCCAACACCAGCCTGTGCATCAGCGCTGCGTCACTAGGCGATGCACAACAGGTAAGCACTGCTGTGCTAGCACAATAGAACACCAAGATCATGAATGAGCTTGCTGTTGTCGCTGGCTGAACTTTTTGTGCGTGCAGTTCTTGCGTCATTCACCTGCCATCCACTAGGAGTTCAGTGTGCTGATTGTTTGGCAATACAGCGCAGTGCTTGTAACTACGTTAGGAGTGCCGATGTCCCCATAGGCTTGACATCGAAAAGAGAGAAATGTTGACATGTAGCCTGTTTGCCATCTAACATGGCAGCACATGTAAGGACACCCACATCGGACACACACGTTGCATTGAAAAGCGCCGGCTACTGTTGCTGCTTGCTGGCTGCTGCAGGTGGTCCTGCAAGTCTGTGATGCCAGCAAAGGCCAGAGGTTTGACTATCTGCACGGCACTCTGCGCTGGGAAGGTAAAGCACCTGGGTGTCCGAACATAACTGGAAGCTAGCTCCAAAATTGTCGTGCAACATTCAACTTCATGTTCTGCCATGGCTAGCAGCCATATTGCTTGCTTATTGCTGTGTTACGTCTAGCAGATCTATATCCGCGCGCACCTGTGTTTCTGTCAAATGTTTGCTGAACACTGCAATCACGAGCAAAGCTCGCAGGCACAAACACATGCGCGACCACCAACAGCTTCATATCCTCAATGTGCAGCCGCCTGCTGCAGCTACGTTCTGCTGCATCTTGTCCAGTTTGTAATTATCTTATTACAAAGCGGCGAGCTGCCTTGCAGGAACCAACACGTGTCTGGATGTGCTGGGGGCGGCTGCTGCTGATGAGGGTGACGTTGTGGTGAGTGCCTTGGAACCAATACTAGGAGGCTGCAGCACGCATACCCAGCTCAAGCTGCGATGCATGCAGCTGCTGCTGCTGAGGTGCTAGACGGTGTGATGCTGCTGCTGCAACCGTTGCGCACTAGTAGTGCGTCCAGCAGCATGAACTGAGAGTTCCATACTGCTTGCATGAGCCCCCAGCGCATAACTATGCGTTATAACATGGCAGGCCGCACCAGTTGTTTGTAGTTGAGGCTTCTGAGTGTAGATTTTCTCGCTCTGCTCTGCTTGGTTACTGCAGCCTTTGCTGCTAGTCCTGCGGCGCAGCAGCTTAAACTGCATGCATGCTCATTAGCACTGTTGCTTTGTTCACAGACTGGATCCAAGTTGGACAACACACGCATTTTGCATAAGCAGCTATGCATGCTGCTGCTGCTGCTGCTGTCCGCATGTGCTGAACGTAGGTCTCAACATGCATCCAAGCACGCAGCCAGGTGTGGTCCAGGGGTATCAATGGGACACTGCACCCTGCCATTGCCCCTGACAGCTGCCTGGACACCGACAGCACCATTCTTTCACCTGGAACAAGGCTGCAGGTGCGCTGCAGAGCATATAGCATGAAACTAAGTTCCTGCAAGTCTTGCAGGAATTTCTCTCATGTGCTGTACTCTTTCTCACTGTGATCAGTGCATAGGCATACATGATGCTCAGCCATGGTTTGCATGTATGTTTGCAGTTCAAGTTGGGTTGCATGCGCTGTGACCTGCCAGCCAGTGTGTTGGTTTGGGAGATTGAGCTGCTGCCAAAGCTATAACACCAAGAAGAGAAGCTATTACATGAAGAAGATCAAAGCCGCTTGCAGGGCTGTTGGCCCATCAGTTGCTGCTCAGAAAGTAGACTGATGCAATCTGTGTGCTTAGTTGCTGCAGTGATATGCTGCACCACATGGCTGCTGCTGCCAACTTGCCACTTGTCTGCTGCAGCTGAAGGCCTGCAACATGCACGCAACAACGCAGTACTTCATGGCAAACGCAATCTGTAAGTTCTTGATGCACTTGTCGGAGCAAAAGCGCTAACGACAGCCTCAGCTGCTGCCCGGCAGACTCTGAGAGTCCCCTGCAATCAATGCAGCACTTGATACCCAGCTTCTTTCTGCTGCCTTCAATGCCAATGGCAGTAACTGCCAGCAACTGTTGCTGTGCAGAAACACACACGACGCGCTCTACATACACAACTGCATTTGATGACGTGTCACACCTGCTGCTGCCCCCCTGTCTGCTGTCTCCTTTCGATGCTGTCATCAGCGGCAACTAGCTGCCCATCCCCTGCAGTTGGCCAAACCCCCAGCTGCCCCGGCGGCGAGGTCCACCTTGTGTTCTACGGCGATACAGTCAGCAGCATCGCAGCCGACGCATGTGACGGCGTGGATCTGAACAATATCCTCCTGCCTGCCAATCCACACATCACCAATCCGTCTTCACTGTGCCCTTGAGACGGCGTGTGCTGCCCAAGTCTGGACTGCAGGGTCAACACTTTCCTCGAATGCACCTCCTGCCACGCTTGCAGCAACACCACAGGGCAATGCGAGACGGCTGCAGCAGACGGCACCCGCTGTGGGAGTAACTCTGGTATAATATGTGCTGCAGGCGCATGTGTCAACGAATTTGCACTTCTTGGCAAGCCCTGCTTAGAGCCGGTTGGCTCTTATGGCCATTGCGAGCTTACAAGCAGCAGCAACTGCAACAAGTCGTTGGAGATGTTCATAAGTGAAGAGTGCATTGGTGATGTGCAGGTCAAGTGCTGTGTGCCCAACAGATATCCCTCCTACAAGCCCTGTGGTACTATGGATGGTACCAACAGCAATGGCTCGTCAATTGGCACTTGCAGGTGGCTACGGCTGGACCCTAGCAGTGGCAAGTATGTGTGCCCGGAACTTGGCCAGACGGCCTATAGTAACGAGTACTGCAAGCATTACGTGGCGGAAAACTTTCAGTGCTGTGTTTGAGTGGATGGCTTGCCAGGTGACATTGTGGTCACACAACCACGGTCGCATGGTATGCTGGGTGGCTTGGCCTAGGCTGGGTTGAGAACAGGTGTGTTGGAGACAGTTGGGTGCTGCGTTTCTAAACCTACAGGCTGGCGATGGGCACCTTCGGACTGCTTACAAATGCCCCTACAACGTAGGGTTACCCTATACACAGGTGGCATAGCACTCTGTGGATTGTTGCACAGTGCAAGAATGGCGCTGCATTAGATGCGCCCATTTGGCTTGGGGTTGGTTCATTCTGCGTGCCGAAACTAGAAGCTGACAGCATTCTCGGCATGCATATGCACTACCTTGAACATGCAGCATCTTCATGTATGATTGCACTCATCATCATCATCATGTTACCCATTAAGCCATAGCATCAACGCCATCGGCCCCGCGCCCCTCAGGAGCGGAAGAAAGAGGGATGATTGCACTGTAGCATATCCTGTCAGTCTTTGAACTGCGCTCTTGCTGAAACGGCTTCTGCTGTACTGCAGCTGTAACAATGTTCCTGTATGTGCATTATCTCAAAGTTCACCTTTCCCAGAGAGAACGCGAGGCTGTTGAGCATGCGATCCATTAAATTGAGAAAAACAGCAACCCCTTGCCAAGGGGTGTTTCAGCCCACAGCCGCCTGCCAATCCTCTACTTGTGCCGTGAGACACAATAGTAGCCAACAATGTCTAGCATTGACACTAGAGTGTCAGTCATGCTATACACATAATCACGTAACCACAAGCACTGGTGATGCTGATGCCGGACATGAGTTGATGGTACACGGACAAATCTCAGCTGGCATGCATGTGGAGGAATGTACACTCAGGCTGTACTCATTCAACGATCTGCCAGCATGACAATCTGATCGCATGGCTCAAGCAGTAGCATTGCAATGATGCCAAGATGCACTGCAAGTATGCGCATGTCAATAAGGAATCATGCATGTAGCTTGTGCCGCCCGAGACGCTCTGCATGCTGTAAAATCAAAAGAACATATGTGCATGCTTGCATGTGCAGTTGATGAGTCTGCCAGCAACAAGTGCTGCACATCATGCTCCATGGTGCAATGTCTGATCAATGTCCTCAGGGCCACCATGATGGTGATGGCGTAGCTGCAATGCACGAAATGCAGTTCTGGTATGTATGCAGGAGTGCCTTCCAAACGAGCAATGCAACCAAAGCTCCTGCCAGCCACGCGGCTGGCTTTAGTGTGCAAAAGAAGTACAAACAATATTCATGATGCCTGGATGTTATGCCGAAAGCGCTGATATCAGATGCTTGGATCGTTGCGTGCTTTGCCTTGATGCCCATCATATGCCTAGTCCTGTCTGCTTCCTGTTGCAGTTGTGTCTGCTGTGGATGCTTCCGCCCGTTCCCTGCTGTTCGTTGCAACACTATCTGCTGCTGCTGAAGCTGCTTGCCCTGAACCTTTCGTTGCCTCTGCTGCTGCCATCTTCAATGCAGGTTGAGCCGGCACACCTGCTGGCTCAGACATATCCAGCGAACTGATCCCATCATCTGTCGGCATGTCCTCTGCGAGCAGCAGGGGATCTGCATACGACCCATCTGCATCTCTACCAAACTGCTGCTCATCTTCAACAGCAGCAGCTGCAGCCTGTGCTGCAAGTTGCGGCATCAGCATCCCTGTTTGGTCCTCTGGCGATGCTGCAGCTGCGTGTGGCCTGCGCTGCCTGTTGGGGCACAGTGTATAGTCTTTGATGCCATCACGCCACAGTGACTGCGCTGTGTTGGCGTGCGTGATAGTGCCAAGGCCCCATTGCATCTCCTGCAAGCACCACACGCATTGAAACTGTTTCATCTCGCGTACTTGAGCTACAAGGTACCTGCAAGTGAGCCTAAGGTAGTGATGCAGCTGTGCAGCAATGCCATACCGCCCAATTGCAGGAGCAACAGATGACACCTGGCGCCTGGCACCACAGCAACACCCGCATGTGCTGACAGGATGCTGGGTGTCGTGCAAGGCTACATGCACATTTGTACTTGTGTCCTGTCCCTCAAATTCGCATTTGTGCTTCCAGCACAAGGTACACACCACCAGGCGCTTCAACCTCTCACCCACCTGCCACTCTGGCCAGCTGCGTGCCAGCAGTGCTGCCGCCTCACTCGTCGTCAGCTCATACATCTGCCGCTGTACTAAGCTTACTTCACATGCACCAACAAAGGAGCGGGGACCCCAATGGGGCCCACAAAGGGCTCATAAGGTATACTGCTCCTCAGAGCTAGTGCTTCCAGCATCCGATACAACAGTCAGACACGCCACGTCTTGCCTCACCTGCCACTCTGGCCAGGTGCGTGCCAGCAGTGCTGCCGTCTCAGGCATCTTCATGCCCAGCCTGCCCACGTAGTGGTTGTAGCCCATCTCCCAGCCAGTTGGCAGGAATCCTGCATGAGCAGTGCGGTGAGTTCAGCAAACATTCATAGTACGATACAATGTCATCAGCTTGCTTGTGCGGCACAGTGTGCCATTTGCAGCAGGCTGCCAAGACAGTGTTTGCAGGATGATGCAATCTATTCAAATATCGCTTGGCCACCCCAAGGCTCGTGTGTTGTGAGCGGGTGATGCAGCCGTGCGGCGACAACCAAATACAGGTCATGCACTACAACACACCTCCTGCAAGCACCAGTACCACACGCCACAGCAGCTGCAGGCCTGTCCTGCAAGCAGCTCCATGCTCGCCTACCTATGCCAAGCAGGTACTTCACATTATCCCAGAGGTCTGAGTGCCATGCGCCGTTTGACGTGTACACTGCACTCCAGCGCTGCTTCTGCATGTCAAACTGCCAGCGTGTGCCTGACGGGGGCTGCGGCATGTTGCCTTCGTAAAATTTGAAGCCATTTGGCAGCATGTTTGCGTCCTTGCCATTATCCCATGCGTTGGTGATACGGGCATGCATCTCCATGGCTGCTGCGAGTGCGTAGTTGTCACTTGAGTACAAGTCGTCGTCCTGCAAGCATGCAGGGGCAGCATAGCAGGAGCTTGAGGTTTCCCTGTCTTGATACTGAGCACATTGAGCTTGCAGGCACCATAAAACACGCTCAAGAACAAAAGTCGTTGCTGCAGAGAGAAGCAGGGCAAGTACCAGCTGCTTCTGCATGGCATGCCTGCCGATTACACATACAAGGGGTGCCACAGGCCAAGCATTTGTCTGCTTGAGCTTGTGGCAAAGAAACGGTATTAGGGGCGTAGTTATACTTATGTGCCGATGTTCACCTGCTGCCATGCAATCTCAGCAGCTTGCAGGAGTGCTCCCAGCCCAAACTGTACATGATACCTGCATGAGGAGCAGAGAACACTTCCTAAGACCTTTGTTGAAACCACACTGTTACAGCTGCGTAAAGCACGCATGCATGCATATCAAGCGCCACACAGTGCTTCACCTGCCATGCCCATACAGCGGCAGGCACATGACGGCTGCTGCAGCATCAATACTTGTTGTCAAGCTATCTGCATGTGGCAGTGTGTGCACATCAACACCCACAGGTCTCTCATGGTCTCGCTGCACTCCCCAAGGAAGCGGTTCTGAGCAAAGCTGCCTTTGCCCCACTGCATACAGGATCCAGAGGAATAAGCAGGTGGTGAAGGAAAGACAAGCGCAGGCAGCTTAGTTTCAAGCCGTGCTTATGCAAATTAGCAGATACTCCTTAGTCAGGACTAAAGCAAGCTTTGTGCGGCACTCCATCGGTTGTAGCACAGTGCCAGCTACACATTGGGAGAAGGCGAGTTTCACCATTTCCAGTCACCTGCACTGTGAGCAGGCCAGTACACATGCAGTTGACTGTACCAGTTCCTATGCTTTGTCGGTATAAGCAGGCCAAGGCAATTTGTGCATCCACAACACCAGGCCATCAAGGCAAGCAGGCCCTGCGGTCAGCAGCACACAGCTTCACACACACAAGCTAGCAAGGAGCGCTCCATGAGCTGATTAACAACTCCCTGCCTCACCTTCAAGTAATGCTTCACAGTGTCATGATATATCGTAACGCCCTTTTTATAACGCCCCCTGTCATCCGCCAGGACCCCAACCGCCATCATAGCCTCAGCAATCGTGGCGTGCCAGTTTCCGAAATGGTTGGGGATCTGCTGCTGCTTGGTCAGCACATCATAATAGTAGTCCATCTGGGGCAGTGTTACTGCCCTGGCCCAGTTTGCAAACTTGTCAATTAAGCCTGGCCAGGCCCTAGACCTGACAAGCTCCAGGGCTCTTGCCATGGTCGCCGCAGTCCTGCAGAATGACACATGTTTGCGTTTATGGCCTGCATGTACGTTTGCTGGTGGCAGGCACCTAAGAGGTGTAGCTGCTGACAGTTGTGACAGAGCATGTTACGCAAGTGTGGGCAACGTACTTTTGTGATGCTAGAAGGTATGTGTGCGTGGTCATCAGACTCTGCACTGCTGGCAGCAGGTGAGGCTGTGCTTGCAGACGACAGCGCATGTTCAAGCAGTACCACAAGAAAGACACACCGGCGCATGCTCTGATGCAAGCAATGTAACTCACCACCCTGCCTCCTGCATGATGGCGTGTGCGTTGAAATGTCATGAAAGCGGCGGCAGCAGCAGCAGCAGAACCAGCAGCAGCAGGAACAGAAGCAACTGTTGTCAAACTTGGCGCATGAAATGCGGCTACCCAGCAGGTTCCGCACAGCAGGACGCTGCTCAAGGGTATCCGCCCAACCACCAGCAGCACAGTACACAGTCGCGCCACTTAAGTACTTGCCGTACCACTTTTTAGGTTCTTTGCATGCCCCTGCAAACTGCTGATAGAATTCGGCCGCAACTAGAATATGTCCAGCTGCCGCCGCACAGCTCAGTGGGAAGGCTGCAGCTACAGCTATGTGCATGTTTCTGACAACTTGTGAGCAGAGTGATTTTGGCGAACAACTGCAGCTCACCAAGGGCCCATTCTCGTGCCGCATCCCCCACTCCTTGTTTGTGCTAGCGTGCGCATCCACAATTTGCAGCACCTTGCTGGCATAGCGGTCATCTCCTGTGACATGCCATGCCATGGCCTGCAGGCATGGCAGTGCAGTGCAGTGCAGCAATGCGTGACATGCAGGCGGGTGTCAACGCCACTTGTACATGGGCAGCAACAAAAGACAACAGCAGTTTTGCTCACAGACAGAGCAGCAGTGTTGAAGTGCGGCCATGCTTGCACAGGAGACGGTAACTGCACCATGCAGGTTGCTGGTTGCTATGTAATTGCACTTCTGCTTTGGCGGACAACAGTAACACAACAGCAGGCATGGAGATGCGCTCTCTGCATAAACAACATGCCTGCCCTGGAGTACAGCTGCTGTTGGTGCTGAGGCGACGCATTTGTCAATGCTGCCGCAGCAAGATTTGATGTATAGCATCATACTGGCATCAGCTGCCCCACCATCTTGTATGCCATCTGTGCATCCAGCTCAACCAGTGAAATGTGCTGGCAGTTGCTGCGGGGTGCTCCTGCTGGGTACTTTGCAGGGCACTCCCCACCAGTAACGCTGATACCAGACCACCTGCGGCACAACATGCACAGCAGCGGCAGGTGCACACCGGCAAGAAATCAGCCGCATACACTACTTGATCTTCTGTAGTGGGAACAAGGATAGGCAGATACTTCGTTGACTTGCTGCTTCGTTCAGTACGCTACAATCATCAGCACTGCTGCTTGCCCTGGGCATGGATTGCCTGCGACACAGAACATGCGGTTGCTGGTGTCTCACTTGATTTGCACCCGTGATATTGGCAGCGGGCCAATGTAACCTTCCGGTGGGCAGTTGGTGGGTGGTGACCAGGTGCCTCCCCCAGGCAACCAATAGTTCTTCTGCTTTACTCCCACACCATGCAGCAAGCTGTCACGTGCAGCAATTTGAATGTTGTTATGGTTACGCAGGCGGTCCTTCATAACAGCTAGCTCGTAGGGCCCTGGGCAGGCTGCTGGATGCTGGAAGCCGCTGCCACTGTTCCAAGTGCGCAAGCGGTTGATGTCATCTTTGATGCGTTGCGGAAGGCCAGAGTAAACCCTGGCTTTGACTCGCTGGATTAAACCCTTGTCCAGCCATGGGACGTCAAACGAGCGAAGTGTGACTGAGCGCCCATTGAATGATGGTACTGTTGCCTGCTGCCTGGTTGTGCACGTGCCAAACATGTAGTTGGGAGGGTACAGCAATCCGTCTTTTAGGTCTGGCCGCGGGTTCTGCCGCCGTATCTGCTGCTGCTGCTCTGTGGCTAGCAAGTTGGCTTGCTGTGCCACTGCAGGTAGCACCATGGGTTGATGCATCTCACAGCAAGCTGCACGCTCATTTCTGTATGCTGACGTGTAAGGAATATCACCGCACATCACCATCTGCCGGTCGCTGTTGCAGCTGCTTATTATGGCTTCAACTTGCGTTGACGAGTTGCTGTCTCCCAGCAGCTGCTGCTTGGTGCTGATGCTGGCATTCTGCTGCTGCAGCTGTCGAGCAGTGCAAGGCTGCAGCAGCTGCTGCATGCCAAGCAGCAGGAGTACTATCACCGGTAATGCTGTCATATGCTTTTGGTTCATGGTCTTGCTGCTGAAGCTGCCAGTGCTGCTATGACTGCTGCGGTGGTGATGTGGGGTGGATGGTGTCCTGCAAAGTATTAGCCTTGTATCAGGCCACGGTGTCAACGCACGTACTAGACGATCTCCTGCGGTTGTCAGCGGCAAGTAAGTTGAGTCGGCGTGTCTGGACATGAGCTGCTGTGGTGCACAAGTGCAGACGCACAGCCACGCCCGTCTCTGCGGACGTGATGACAACAGCCAAGCAAGCTACGCTGCAATAACTTATCCCAAACGATACAATACGGGGATCTTATGTATTAAAAGGGCTTTGATCTTATCGTGGGGCCACAAGCTCAGTGCCAGTTTGCTGCTGCAGCCCTTCTTACCACTCCTTGTGTAAGCGCAGCACAACGCCTTGCATACGTTGATTATCTCATTATAAACGGTTATGAAGCTACTTGTGCTTTGCACGGTCGTTGACCTGCCAGCTATATGGTGCTGGCGCTAAAATGTGAGAGCAGGAACTGCATGTGGCTTATTTCTACTATGCAGAAGAATGGCACATGTGCATTCAGACAAGAAAACGGTGCTTAAGAGATCAGGATAGTAGCAGCGGGTGGAGCTGTCGGTCACCCGCGAATGTCACTTTCACGCGATCATGGGTGAGTGGGCACGGCACGAGATTATATGCTGCAATGCTACGATTGTTCAGCTGGGCAACGTTTCGATAGGCTGTGCTGATACACCTTGCTGTCGTGACAGTGCTGCCATGTCAGACCTTAGCACCAGGCCAGCCCATCAGTCTGTCAGGACACTTGATGCTGCGCCACTGGACGCCCAGCATCAGAGCAGCGATCGCCACAACAAGACACTTAGTAGCTTCAAAACAAACATGGTTTTTTGCAAACATGTCAAGCACTTTGCTGTACGACCAGGACCGCCTGCACAGCAGGGCCGGGTGTCTCTGCTAACCTTTCTGCTAGAATGCTGCTGCTAACCATGCACCTATTATATGATCATCACATGAATTCATACAGACCATTGGCAATGTTTGTACTGGCCTCCATAGCCAGAATAAAACATAATTGTGGCACAAACATGGTGCACAAGACGTTTGAGCTTGGTAAACTACCTGATCTGTCTGACCTGTCTGATCTGATCTTTTTACCGCCAGCTGTGCGCACAGCTGGGCCGTCAATTGGCCACCATTGGCGTGGCTCAGCGAGCGCTCGAGCCTTGTGAGCTTCAGGGGTGTCAGGCTGTGTGATGGCAGTGTAGCCAGCATGCCTGCCATGCATGGATGGTGATGCTGCTGATGGTGGGCAGGAGCAAAGTTTGCTGCTGTTGCTGTTGATGTTGTGCAGCAGCTGAGTTACGGGCTGCTGCTGCTGCTGCTGCTGGCAGGGCTACCGCCAACTGCAGGGCCTGTTATTGTTATCACAGGCCCTGTCTGCAGTCACAGCTGTGACACCTGGTGACAGTATCTGGTGCCGGTGAAATTCACCCTGTTTGCGGTTCAGTCATCGACCAGAGGGCCTTAGTTTTTTCACTGGCTCCACATTGTGACAGGAGCAAAATACAGTTCTTTTCAGAGAACGGACCATGCAGAACTGAGCTTCCAACACAGCAGCAGGTTTCTGCTACTGCGAGCCATCGTTGTAAACAATTTGACGAGCCTAAGGATAAAGATGCAGTCAAGCCAGGCAGAGGTAAGCTGCAGTGGTAGAGCTCTTTTCCTACCCGCAGTGACTGCTGGGCGAGCCCTCTGCGCCGCTGCTGCAGCACTTCGCGGTTTCCGCAGCAAATTACGACGCTATTTATGCTGGGTGTGCGTTCTTTGCAAACTAAGCGCGAGAAATTTTCCGGGCTGTCCCTGCTGCTGCTGCTGCTGCTGTCCCTGTGCAGGCTCTTGTAGTTGCACTAGAACACCCAGCAATCAGCGCAAATCCCAGAGCAATATGTGCAGCAGCTCGGGTATGCCGGTATTGGAGGTGTGCAGTGCAGCAGTGTGCTGCATGCAACATGCACATCACACTGCCGCAGAAAGCCCCACTGAAGCAGGTGTGCAGCTTTGCCCGCTGGCTGCCCAAGCATGCTCAGTTGTTGCGCAGTATCACCACCAAAGTAGGAGTACATTCAAGATATTGTACTTTGGAGCTAGATGGGCTGATGCTGGACAGCTATCTGGACACAACGCAAGTGCTGCTGCAGTCAGCTATACAGCTGGCTGCAAGCGGGACTTGCAATGCTGCGCAGAAGACTCTAAAGCTGCCAGATGGCATCAACCTGGCAAACAAGCTAGCAGCAGCAGCGGCAGCAGCAACAGCACAGCCACAGCTGCCTGGTGTCAGGCTCATGCAGCAGCAGCAGCAGCAGCAGCGTCTGCGCCTCGTTAGTTTCAGCACCGATTGGCTGGGCACGCCAGCTACGATATCGGCTTTGCCAGCTCACAGCCTAACACACCTGGACCTAGCTTGGCCACACAGCGAAACCCCAGCAAGCGAAGCCATGGTGGCAGCACTAGGGCAGCTGACCAGTCTACGCCAGCTGAGCATGGGGCCCTACCAGGGTGAAGGGTCTTTCCCTAGCTCACTGCTGTCAGCTGTGCCTTACATGAGCCAGCTGACACTGTTAGAACTGGCAGGAGGCTTTGAATCAGAGAGAAAAACACAGGCGCTGCAGCAGCTGCTGCTGCTGCCGCTTCCACTGCAGCGGCTGCAGATAAGCAGCAAATGGCTGCCAGCACTGAGCTATGAAGCGCTGACGCAGCTGACTGAGCTCAGCACTGCTGACATCTACGACAGCTCCAAGCTACCAACTCAGCTGCAGCAGTTGCAAGCCAAAGTTGGTTTATTTGCCCGGGGCTTGGACGCAGTGACAGGGCTGCAGCAGTTGCAGCGCATCCGGCTGAGTGGGTTTGCATCTGCTGAGGAGCTGCTGCAGCTGAAGCAGCTACCAGCCCTGCAGCACTTGGCGCTGCAGTACGAAACCTGCAGCCATGCAGTAGCTGCAGCTCGGGCCTGGCCGCAGCTGCAGCAGCTGCAAGAGCTGGAGGTGTTGTACGACAATGGCCATCCACGTAATCCAAATCGGCAGCAGTGGATGGCGATACGGTCTGCTGTGGCTGCATGCACTGGGTTGACCAAGCTAACCCTGCAGGCCATCACGTTCCTGGAGGTGGAGGAAGGTGTTGGCGAGTTAGATGAGGAGCGTTTGTTTGCTGTTTGTGCTAGCTTGGCGGGCCTGACTTGTCTCAGAGATCTGTGCATTCAAAACTACACTGTTTCGAGCTGGATGCCTGATGATGCACTGGCGCTGACAGCACTGACTGGCTTGACGCGTTTAGTGCTGGCCGAGGCTGACGATGCTGTCGGCGACTTGATTGCAACCGCGCTTGCATGCAACCTGCGGCAGCTGCAGCACTTGGATCTGCAACCCTGCAACTTAGACGGCCTGGTGTGTCTGGAAGCGATTGCGCAGCTCACGCAGCTCACAGAGCTGCGGCTGGAGGGCAATGATGGGTCCAGGTGGACACAGCAGGCAGGGGCTGAGGGGCTGATGCTGCTGACAGGGCTGAAGCAGCTGCAGCGGCTAGGATTTGATGTGAATGCAAAGACGACAGCGGTGTCACACCAACGGTTGCAAGATTTCTGGTCAGCAGTACGGCAGCCACGTGCATGACAGCAGCAGGTATTGTGAGACCTCGTGTGTGCAGCGCATGCTGCAGCGTGTGTGCCATATGTAGTAGAGGCTGTGCTGGTGCTGTACGGCTGTTGCATATGGTAATGGGACCCTGGTCAAGCACATTTGGAGTATTACGCGACGTGAACACCGCCTTTGTTTCGAGCCAATGTCAGGCTCATTGGGCAACAGGGCTTGCGAACGTCTGGGTTCCGAACCTGGGCCAGGTTGCCTGAGGAGTCGTTGCCATCCCTGTAGAAACAATGCTTCACAGTCAGTGTTGCAACAGCATCAGCAGCGGTGTTGAAAACTGCTCCTTTCCAGGGCCAGAGCCTGGTATTGTTCCACAGTGCAGTGGTGGTACGGCAGACCAGCACTAGCACTAGTTCTGCCAGCCTACAGCCGCAATGATTGCGCGGCAATACTATTATAGCCTTCGGAAGTGGCAGCACCTGCCCATGTCAACAACATCCCGGATGCTGAGCTTCTGCTGCCGCACAGCCGCCCAAAATTGGGCCTTTGCCCCATACGGTAACCCCGAACACTTATCAAGGTCTAGCTCCTTCAAGCGCACCAGCTCCGACAGCTGCATCAAACCCTGCTCTGTCATCTTCTTGTTGCCCTCCAGCCGCAGCTCTGTCAGTTGCGCTCTCCAACTCATGAAACGACAGATCGAGGACCTGCAGCTGCTGCAAGCTGCGTGCAATGGCAGTGATCTGTGCTTCTTCAACGCCCCCCACACTCTCTAGCACCAAGCTTGTCAGGCCAGTGTGTGTGGTGAGCAAAGAGGCGTCACCGGCGTCCAAATACGTGGCTTGATACAGCGTCAGATCCCTGAGACGTGTCAAGCCAGATAGGCTAGCGCATGCTGCAACGCAGCACCACTGCCGCTGCGGATCTAAGTGGAAGTTCTCATCAGCAACCACTTCATGATCAGCTTCTTCCTCATCATCCCAACACGCTGCACCCAACCCTAGCTTTGTAAGGCTCGTTGATGCAGCGACACGTGCCAGAATGGCATCCATCTGCTGCTCATTTGGCACATCACCAGCTGTGACGTCAAAGTTCACATCAAGCTGCTGCAGCTGCTGCAGGTACGGCCAGGCTGCTGCTGTGCGAGCTGCGTGCCGCACCTTGCTATAGCTGAGTGCTACATGCCGCAGCGCTGGCAGCTGCGCCAGCTGCGGCAGCGGCTGCGGAGTATCAAACACAATAGACAAGTCCACATCCTGCAGCTGCTGAAGGGGCAGAGCAGCTGCTAGCCCGCCAGCACCTGTCCTGGCTTGCAATCGCAGCAGCTGCCGCGGCAGCACCAACTGCTCTGGCAGACCACTCATATGCAGCCGTTGCAGTTGCGTCAAAGCTGACATGTCAAGCTCTTGCCTATCCAAGCCCAGGAAAAGAATCAACTCACGCAACGGCAGCGGCTGTGCCAGCGCCTGCTGCAGCGGCTGCTGTGCATGGTCCCAGTTGCCGCACAGTTTCAACCACGTCAAGCAGCTGAACTGCGCTATGCTTGCTAGACAGCTGCTGTTTGTGTTGCTGCTCCAGTTGTTCAGCGTCAGCTGCTGCAAGCTGGTGAACTGCGAGATTGCTGCGGCAAGGGCCAAGGCATCTGCTGCATCTGCTGCTGCACTGCACCTGTACTGGTCGATCCTCAAGTGGGTCAAGTGCTGCGGCGATAGCGCAGCTAACATGCCTGGGGCACCCAAAAGGTTGCTGGTGAAGCTAGCCAACCGCAGCAGGCCCTGCGGGTGAAGGCATTGCTGCTGCTGCTGCGGCGGCGGCTGCAAATGACACACCTGGGCTGTTGCTGCTGGCGCTGGTGCTGCTAGCAACGCTGCTGGCTGCCCTACTGCCAGCTCCAACACCTGCTGCAGCAGCTGCTGCACTGCTTCATGCTTTTCTTAATCAACACCATCTGCATACTGTACAGCCTCAAGTGTAAGGCTCCTCACTAGCCTAGCATGTCTACGCAGCCAGCGTGCCAAGCTGGTTACGCGTGGCAGCGGTGCGTCTGGATCGAGCTCTACTACTGTGTTGCAGGCACCACACTGCTGCACTGCCTGCCTCCTCCTTGCATGCCTGCGCTGCTGTGCAGAGTATGCTGGGGTCTGTACTGACAGCTGGGTGTTCGAAGGCAAGCGATAGCGCAAACATGTCCCTTGCTGCTGCACTACCGGTCTGCAGTGGCAAGCATGTGGCATAAGCAGGAGACGTAACAAGCACAGCAGGGGTTCAGTCTAGGTTCACTGGTTGTGCATGCAGCGGCAGCTCTTGAAAAGGTGGTATCAAGGACGTAATTATTCGAGATTCTAGGCAGTTTGGTGTGCACTGCAGCATGAGATCAGCAGTGAATATAAGTAGGCCTCATCACCTACTGCTGCTGATGCTACTGCTGCTTTGCCCCACCTACCTCGGTGTGCTGCATACTGACACACCCTTCGCTACCAGATGTCTGCCAAACGTCAGGTCTCTCCAGTTTTTAAAAGCAGCAAAGCTCCGTTCCAGGTGAACGCGCGCACAGCGTGGTTAAGCTTTGTATAGATCCGTGTAGAATGAAAATGTTTCAATAGCTTTTGTAATTGACGAACTTTGGGTGGTGCGCTGTCCAGTTCGGAGCGAAGTTGAGCGGTGCTGACACTGACACTTTTTGAACAGTGTCACACTGTGTGGCTTCAAGCCACTGGCTTGCCTCAGTCCGGGGCAATAACAAGAAAGGTGCAAGTTGGCACAACGATATCATTGTTACACGCCTTGTTGGCCTCACACCTGCGTGGCCCATGCCTGCAGCTGGTGATGACCTGACCAGCTGGTGATGGCCTGAACTGCAGCACGTCGCACATCGGTGCTACCGATGATATTGATATCATGACACCTCACACAAAGAGCTCGAAAAACCCAAGTTCATGATCTTCCAGCAGCACAGGTGCTTGTGGGAATACGCTGCCGCATTCTCAAGCACACCGCTGCAGCACACACAGGTTTCCCAGTATCGGCTGCCCTGCGTTGTACCTTATAGTGACTGCTTCTTTCAGCAGCACCAGCTGCCAACCGGAATCAGCAGCAACCTGTCGCAGGTACCCAGCGGAGTGCGCATAGCGCCCTGTCGCCTGCAAAATGTAGCCTGTTTCTATGACACCTGCCGCCGATGCTGCTGCTGCTGCTACTGCTGCTGGTACTGACTGCCGCGCGTCACTGCTGCTGCTGCTGCTGTCTTGCTGTGAAGAAGGTGGCAGCATCTCTGTGCTGAAAGCGAATAACGCCCTGCGGATTCAGCAGTCGGAACAGCATCATGCGCTCTTTGTCAGAGTATGAAAGCGTTGGTTGCCCTGTAGAAATGAACAGCAGAAGGTGTGTTCTGCACAACTGCGGCTGCTGAGCATTGCCACCATGGCACGCTGGCATGCACCACTCCAATCCCCACGTGCCGTGCCGAACGAAGCACACAAGCACATACGCAGTTCCAGAGGCAAGAGGCCCCGCCCAGCTCAAGCCATGCGCGCACCTTTCAGCTGCCACAGCTGCTGCTGCCTTGAGCACGTGCAGTAGCTCCCCAATGTACACAAACACATCGGCAGCAACCAGCAGGTCAAAACCTGCAGCGCCAGCTGCAGACGCAGCAGCAGCAGCAGCAGCAGCAGCAGCAGCACCAAGCAGCAGCAGCAAGCAGACAGATTTCAAGCAAATAGCAAGGAGCACCGAGTACAGTGCTCAACACAGCAAACAGACCAACACATCAGCTGCGGCAGAAGTGTGATGCTGAAAAGATCCATGTACTAAAAGAGCATACGTCTCATAATCGTATGGTTAGGGGTTCAATTCCCTTTCTTGCCAATAATCTTAAATTTTTTTATTTTTGTTTTTTTCTTTGATTAAAAAGAAATAAATAGGACGGGTCTAATGCAACCACCCAACCACCTCAATGGCCACTCACCTGCCTGTGCGTCTTGCAGGTACTGCAGCAGCTCCCCAACTGCCAGCTCATCATAGCAACACCGCTGCCTGGCCTTTCCCACCATGCCAGGCGACAAGTCAACGCCACACAGCTGGCCGCAATGCGGCCGCAACAGCGGGCCCATCAGGCCTGTGCCACAGCCCAAGTCCACACACCGCTGCCAGCGTGGGCTGTTACTGCTGCTGCTGCTGCTGCTGGTGTGCTGTGTGCCTGCTGCTGCTGCTTGCCAGACGCAGTCCCTGCGGATCAGGCACAGCAGATGATTCAGACACAGCTGACCGTTAGGACCACAGGCGCAGTGACCTGCATTTAAACACCTTGACAGCTGTTCGTGGGTGCTTCAAGCACCCTCAATTTGCCTCCTGGGCCAGTGTGGTTGTTGCAAGCTCATCCAATAATCTGAAACACACAAAAAGTTTTGCCATGCACAAGGACAGGATGTAGACCTTGCTTGGCCGCCACGCATTGTGATCACAGCATGTGCATCGGGTGACTGGCAGCTGTTGCATAAAATCGAAGCGCTAGTACCTACAGCTAACCAACACAACTTCTGTAACATACGCCAAGAAAGACTCACATGAGCATGCTGGGTGTCTTGTACTGCAGCTTCTCAACCAAGTGGCTGTCAAAGTTGTCAGCATAGCCATCAAACAGCTTCGCAACAAGGCTGCTAGGGCAGGACGCAACAGGCGCTGCTGCAGCAGCAGCAGGCTCCACTGCTGCCAGCCAGAACGCTGCTAGTGAGTTACTGGGGTCCAGCCGCAACTGCTCCCTGCAGCAGCAGCAGCAGAAACAGCAGCAGTGCATAGCTCAAAAGTGTGCAGGTTCTGTCACATGTAATGGACAAGCAGCATGCATAAGAGTCGACAACCGCTGCCCATCACTGCTCCAGACACAATCACCGGTAGGTTCCATATTTGAAAATGCACACTCGGAGTTGGCAGCTGCCTAATCAACCAGATGGCAGCAGTCGCTGTGGTTGCTGCACACATTCACACCTGTAGTGGTGTGCCGCTGCTTGGTGCTTTCCCAGCTGCTTCAGCACTGACGCAAGCTTGTAGTGTGCTGTGGGGTGGTCAGGCTGCAGCTGCAGTGCTGCCTTGTAGGCCTCTGCTGCACGGGCGTGCCTGTCTGCTGCCTTCAGCACACGGGCCAGGTCCAGGTGGGTCTGGCAGCGCAGAGAACAACAGCAACATGGCAGGGTGGTTCAGCTGTGGCAGGTTCTAGAGGGAAGGTTTTATGCATTCATGCATGTCAACTGCTGACTAGTGGCCACTGTATTTGATTGCAAGAGACAGTGGTCTGTGGGTCCATTCTATGCAAATGCAGGTTGACTTCCCTGTTTGAAGGTGCTGCCAGTGCTTGCCATGCATCCGGTTAGCAGCTGCTGCATGTGCTGCAAATGTTATGCAAGTCACTGACTTGCAAATAACATAACATCCAGCAGCGTATGATAGCCCAATGTTGCACTCTAGCATATCGGGCAGGACCTACACACCGTGAAGCACGGCTGCAACCGACCTGCACATCATTTGGTCGTTTCTCAATGGCGCGTAGATATGCATCAGCTGCCAGCTCAAACTGCTGCGCTGCCTCAAGCACAACGCCCAAGCTACGCCTGTAGCGTGCATTCGCTGGTGCAAGCTGTATGGCTGCCTTCACCAACCGCTGCGCTTTGTCACACTACAGCAGCAGCAGCAGTAGCAGTAGCAGCAGCAGTGACTTCAGTACTGCACAGCACGTGTGCTGCCTCCCTGGCAGTCAACTACAGCAGTGAGAGGTGACAAGTGTGACGATCCTATGCGAACTCACAGCAACTGCAGCTAGTTGCAGCTGCAGCCTGCCCTTTTTATGTGCTGCTGCACAGCCGTGGTGCCTGACTGCTGCCAGCTGCTCTACCTTGGACACTACTCCGTACCACTGCTGCTTGATGCTGCCGCCCTACAATGCCAAGCCATATTCCCCAAATAAGCTATACACGGTTTGCAGATGTCAATCCAGGTGCGTCCAGTCAACACTATGCCATGTGCCCCAGGACATGTGCTCACAGCAGGCTAGACATGTTACCCTTACTTGAGCTTTGCCATCACGCTGCACAAGCAGTGCCCCCAGCTGATGTAGGCAGTCCGCATGTGCTGGGTGGTCTTTGAGAAATTCTCTGTAGCACTGCTCAGCCTGTTTCAGCTGGTTACCTTGATGCAAAGCTACTGCCTGCGAAGTTGCAGCAGCACCACCACGAGCAGCAGCAGCAGCCGGCCCGGGGAGCGGCAGGGAGTACAGGCACGCCTAAAGTCAGCCAGACGAGTAATTGATATCAAATGCTTGCGTGTGTTGCTGCCAGCTTTCACTCGCCTCCTGGTACAGCTCAACGCCTGCTGCAGGCATGTTCGCCTCGTTTGTCAGCTAAGCAAAGCGGCACGCAGTCAAACAGTATCAAAGCACATCGCTTAATCGATCTGCCATTTTGTCGCTCTGAAATGCCGTGGTCAACCATGTTGCATTGGATGCGAGCGTTGTGGGCCCAAATGACAACCCTTGCCTCCAGGCACCTTCCGCTCCGCCGCAAGGGTGCTGAACGGGAGCTGCCATTCGCCGCGGTGAATATCTGGGACTTGACAACAGCCAGGTATCTGCTTGGAAGTCACGCATTCAGCAGGCGGGTACACAACCCTGCAGCGCTGCTTGCTGCTTGTGCATGACCTGCCCTGCAGGTTTTTCTGGGCTGGGAAGCCGACCCCTCACCTCAAGTCGGAGTTTTAGTCGGTATTGCACGTACTCGGTTGATGCAGTCCTTGCGGAGGACCAGAACATGAATTGGTCAATGCCAGGTCACAGGCTCAACACTGGTTACATGCATTGGTGATCGCACAATGAGCAGCAATGCAATAGAACCTATACGTAACTCATGCAACGTGCCATGTAGAAGGTGGAACGCACCATAGTGAAAGGCAAGAAGCTCGTGGAACTTGTGTCACCCGCGAAGTGACGTGACGCTTCCTAGCCTCCTAGGCTGATCGCGAGCCAGCTCGAGCTGTTGAACGAGCTTTAAATCAACTTTGTAACAGCAGAAAAGTGCAGCCTTCAACATCGATTGCATGCTCTTGCACCGGCCGATCCATGCTTGCTGCATGACTTCAAGCAGTCTGCCTACTCGGTCACTTGCAGCAGTATTTTGCTTGCTTCTGTTACAACTCGGTAGCTGCAGATTGCTAACGTTAGCAGGAACAGGGGTCGCTGGCAGCAACATTGCTGCTGCTGCAAGCAGCAGCACAGCAGGAGCAGCAGCAGCAGCAGCAGGTGCTGCCACCACACCCCTGCACAGCAACAATAGCATCATCTGCTTGACCACATTGCCACAGCAGCCAGGCAAGCCCGCAGCTATAGCCCCCATCACATTCTCTCGCAAGGACTACCGCCAATGCGGGCGATACCAGTTTCAGTGCAGCAAGGGCATCACGTCCTGCTCAGAAGCAGAGCAGGCATCCCGCAGTTGGAAGTGGGCTTATGTGGCCATGGCACCCAACACATGTGCACGCAGCGTGTACATGGACAGGCGCCCAAGCAGCAGCACCAATAGCAGCAGCAGCAGCAGCAGCAGCAATAGCAGCAGCAACACAGGGATGTACTTGGGGAAGCTGTTCCCCGCATCCAGGCACGTGTTCTGCTGCAGCGGCGATGCTTGCAATGTGCCAGACCGGCGACTTGACAAGGAGACAGAAGTACTGGCAGCAGCGCCAAAGGAGTTTGAAAAGGGTGAGCCAGGCTAGATGCTGCATGTGCAAGATTGCAGTAGCAGCGGCAGGGTTTGAAACACATGGTTCTGCACGAGCAGCCTGTTGCGCCATAAACCTCCTCTAGTGATGTCCATATCCGAAGCTGATGGTGTTGTCCTTTCAAGAAGTGCAGATGTATGCTGAACTGCAGCAGCAGCCTTGCCTGCTGCTTGCTGATGTGCTGCCATTAGCTGCACGCTGTTTATATCCATTCCCGCTCAACCATATCATACATTGAGTGACTCATATGCATGCATGCTGTTGACCATCTTGTGTCCAACATATGTGAAAGCAGCAGCACTCCAGCAGGAAAGCAAGCAGGAACATGCGACCCCTGCATGCAAGGCTGTGCATGCAAGCAACGCCGTTTGTGACCCACTGTACTGTGTGTATGTATCATGTAGTGCCTTCCAGCTGGAGAGCGTGTCTCACCACCCGCCAACGAATAGGCTCCTTGGTCAAACCCATCAAGTACAAGAAAGCTGAAGGCTTTGTGGCATGCGGGCGTTACCAATACAAGTGCAACTCGCAGGCGCGGCCCCCCAACACCACAACGTGCTCGACAGCAGAGGTGGCATCAGGTGCCTGGGAGTGGCACTACACTGCTATGACTCAGCAGCAATGTGACAAGCTGGCGAATGAGGCTGTCAGACTTGGGCTGCGGCATGCTGAGTGCTGCTTCACAGATAACTGCAACATGCCAGATAGGAGGGTGGATAATGTTACTGAGGTGGTGGAGTGGACGGGGCTGGTGACAAGCAGAAGAACGGGCTAGCAGAATGTGTGGCTGAATTGGTTACCATGTGTGTAGATGTATTGGCCAAGCGGGGAACGCGATGAAGATCATTGGGGTGTGGCCAGTAAGCATGTGCGTTCATGTTGTTATGTTTGTGGGCACGGAGGTGGACCTGGGACTTGGAAGTACTAGAGATTGTGTTGGTTGGGAGCAACACCACTGCCTTGTGCTCTCTTCCAAGACAATATGTACATGACACACCCATTGTGCTGGCTTTGAGCGGCTTCACCTGCAACTCAAATGGAAGGTTGGCTGTGGAGGAGGTTGTTCGTGGCAAGTGCAGATGTGAATGTATGTGTTTCACACACAAGCCAGGTCGAACTGCCATGTGAGCTGGTGTGTGTGCTGTTCCACGGTTGCAACCTGGCGTGGATGCCAATGCATTGTTGCTGACTCCGTGAAAGACTGCACATTACACGCTGCATCTGGTGGTTACTTTGAGTATCATGTTACAATTCTGCATTGACATTCCATTCACGGGCAGCAGCTCGCTGGCGGTAAGCTGGCAGCAAGTCTGCTGCTGATACCGGGCATTGCCTGGCAGCGCTGTCCAGCAATTGTTGTGGGGTCGTGGGCAGTATGTGGCGTCAACTGGCCCCAGGCTGTTGTATTGCACTGTGAAAGCAAGCTGGCGTATGCAAAGCAGCACTTGGGGTAGATGACAAGGAACCCAGCAGTTGCACTGCATTGCGTTTGGCCTTGGAGCAGGTGAACGCTTGCCCTGGCAGGCCTGGTCAAACTTTGGACTTGCACGATACAGCCTAAAACAGGGCGAGGCCTCAACTTGAGTGCTGCATGCACTGGATTCCGCCACTTGAGCTTGCTGTTTGTGGTATGGGTGCTCTGCAGTTTCGGCACGGTTGTGGCGCTGTGCACCTTGTGCTGCTGCAGATTGCTGGCCTAGGCCAAGCGTGATTAGCTAGATGGGTGGAACCTGCTTTGACCGAGCCCCAAGCTGCTTCCGGGAGTTGTGGGTTGCGGATGCGACGGCATGCTGTGGTGCGTTGTTACAGCAGCACGATAGCCAGCTGGCTGGCTGGCACTGGTGTCATGACACCTGTTCAGTTCCCCCTGCATGTCAGTCCCAGCTGCGATGCCTGTGCCAAGCTGCCGGTCACCTGTGACACACCTTTTGATAATACTTACTGATTCCTAGCTGGTTCTTCCACGCGAGGACAACACGTAACCCCTGCTTCACACGGAACGGGACAGACCCCGAAACTCGATGGATCCTGGCAGCCAAGACACTTGCAAAGCGTGTCATAAAGAGCCGATCAGCTACGTATGTGTGCCCTGTGGCCACGCGACGCTCTGCAAGAAGTGTGCTATGAAGCAGGTGAGACCTTTGCTGCTGATGGTGCTGGTGCTGGGGCACTGTTCCTGAGCAGCTCACAGCTTTAGCTCGTAAGCAAAAACCACATCTGCAAAACAGACTCTTATAGGTTCCTGGTTGAGTCAGCTGCAGGGGCACATCTGCCAAGGATTATGACTATTCCTGCTGCTCTTGCTGCTGCTTGCCAGGCTACAGGAGGCAAATGTAAAGTGTGCGGCAACATGTTTGGCCAGCTCAAGCGGCTTGATTGAAGGGCACTAGCAGTCTCTGCCAGCTCCATCCCACATCATACCCAATCAGCACCAAACATTTGCAGCACTGCGCCCGAAGAAGACGAGCAGCAACCGGTGCTGCGGCAGCACGACCAGACAGCAGACACAGGCTGCTGCTGCTGCGGCAGCAACACCTACAGCATCACCACCAACACAGCAACAGCAACGGCGTGCTACAGCGTATTGGGCTGCAGATGCGGGGAGCGCTACAGCCGCAGTCAGGACGCACCAGGGCTCTGGCATGCGCGCCAGGTTGCACCCTGGGTGTGCAGCTTCAAGGAAGCAACCTGCGGCAGCGGCGCGTCAAACACCCGCACAGCAACCACACCCCGCATGGTCCGAGCATGCTTGTCACTGTGATGGCGGCCCATAAGCTTGCAGCAGTTGAGTGCTGTGCATATGCTGTAAGGCTGAGTGCGTGCTAGGTGGGTTTGCCACCCATGCAATATGCAGCAGTGGTTGCGCAGTTCCACGCTTTTCCCATGGATTGCTTGGCTGTGCCCTGCAGCCCAGAGCATGGGCCAGGCAGGAGGTGCACTTGTGGCACCGCCTTGTATACCATACACCCGTTTCAGCGTATTGCACTGCAATGGGCCATGTGCGCAAGTGCATGCAACGCGCTTTATGTATCTGGTGCACATGTGCAGCATGTTAGGATGAGTCAGGACGTGTTGGGTATGGCCAGAGCTGCTGCTGAGGTGCTGCAGCATCCCTGGCGTGCGCAACTGGCAAGGAGAAGCAGAGGACCGGATTCCAGCATGTTTGGCCATGGTGGCGGGGGCCCCATCTAGACATGTGAAAACTGCATTACGCTGCATGATATATGTGCACTTTGGTGTCCTGCCATCCTTTAAACTGCAATGGCTCTCATGGCAGCTGGTTTAACCAGCATGTGTACGCGTGGTGACAAGCTGGTGCTGCAGCAGTCTGCTCTTAGCAGTGCTGCACCAGCACACAACAGCAAGCTGCCACGTGTTGTGTGGCTACAAGTGAGATTCAAATGAATCGCTGTTGCATCATATCGGTGTGCACACGGGGCGTTAGGTAACGGAGTTTCGGGCCAAAGCTTTGGTTTAGCTACGGGGAGTATATATACCCTCCACTGCAGCATTGGCCAGTGTACATGCTGCATCAAGCTACACAAAAGGTCCATATAAGCAACATATCCAGCACACTTATCGATCGTTCTTCGCTTGTCGCATCAGCGCACCACGCTCGGACAGCTCCTGCTCCCAGCTCCCAGGTGAGGGCCGGTCCGTATGCAACGCTTTGCTTTAATTGCTGTGCTTGTATGAGTTTACTGTAAACGAGACGTGCTGCACAGACTAAGCCATAGAGAAGGTCACCAGGCTGGTGTTGCTGGTTCCGAGACGTGTGAACTTGCGGATGAGACACTCAACGGTGGTGCAGGTGCCTCTCCAGGATACGCATTTGGGTCAAAATGCTTACCACGGCACGCACTCTTACCAGGGTGGTCGTCCCAAAGCGGCATGGCCTTCCTGTACCAAAGGCGTACCCAGCAGTGCGCATGCACACACGGTCCGAGGCGCTTTCAGGGTCTGGTGTGTCGCAGTTGGCTTCTAGGATGGAGCCTTTCGCAGGCACCAACTGCTACTACCTGCTGGTGAGTGAAACTGCAGGCAGCTGCCTGGCATGCCTGCAGTACTGCACTGCTCTCTGCCTGCAGCTGACTGTAGCAGCTGGATCAAACAGCAGCAGTCAATCCCCGGTAGTGTTACGTGTCGTCAACGTGCAACTAAGCACCAATGTGCTGCCTCACAGCTGCTGCAGTGCTGCTGTGCATTGATGCAGCACCAGAACACCAGATCAGTCACAGCTGGCAGTTTGCACATCTGTCCTGGCCAGGCCATGGCACAGCAGCAACGGTGCGTCCAGCCTTGCTGCTTGAGCTTGTTTGTTCAGTCTCACCCCCTGCACCTCCTCCAACTTGGACCTCCAACTTGCACCTCCTCCACCATTTGAAACCCCTGTGCTGCATTGTCGCTACTGCACGTGCTGTGTCGCTGCAACAGTCAAAGGCGATTGAGAATGATCGTGACATGGTGCGCAAGACGCTGCGTGACATCAAGGCAGCAGGGTTCAACGTGATCCGCATCTGGGCCTTCAACGATGGAGAGGGTAGCGGAAAACTGCAGACCCGGCCAGGTGGGTGCACACCACATGCTTTCCAGTGCCGTTGCTTCATGCATAGTATGTGGCCTGCAATCTAGTTGCAGCAATTTTTGAATTACTTTATTTCCTGCGGGCTTATTGGTGCTGCAAGGGACCCAGCGCTTGCGCTGCCTGCAGAAGCCGGCGAGCCGCAGCTGCTTTGCAGTTACAATGCAAAGAACCATGTTGACTATGCAGCCATAGTACAGCAGCTCAGCAGCATCTATAGCTGCCAATGCCATTGCTGAGCACTTCTTGCCTCTCACCCTGCAAGCCTTGACAATCTGGTGAATAAGCGTACTCTTCCTGCAGCTAGAGCGCCTGGTGGTGCAGCCTGCGTCAATACCTGCCAGTGCCTGCCAATCGCGCGTCGCCTGCAAGCAATTGCTTCTTGTCCCCACACGCTCAGGTGTGCCCGACCCCGCAGCCCTGAGGGCGTTTGACTGGCTGCTTGATGAGGTGGAGGCCCTGGGGGGACTGAAGCTGATGATGACGCTCACCAACTGCCTGGCTGACTACGGCGGCATGCAGCAGTACGTCAGGTGCGGCACATGTGCACAGCCTGCTGTCCGCTGTTGTCTGCCGCAAAGCGACTGGGACCAACGTGGCCCCAACGGACGCTCGCGTTGCCATTGCCAGCGGTTTCTGACATGCATTGCTGCAACGGTCCTAAAAGAGAGACGCAGCAGTAGCACTACATGGCACCCACGGTGTAAGTGGGGCACATGCGAATAACATGTACGGCGTCAGACGGGAGTCCACGTGAACATCAACAGTTGTGCACGGGGCAATACACGTGCAATCAGCAGTGTGCGACAAGATGCTACAGCAGCAGCGCCTGCTGCATTGCTCAGCATAATCTGCTATCATGCTATCGTGCAATGTCAGCTGCCACATGGTCAGTATAAGTGCTATGGTCTGGCTTTGTGTGGTCGCCGAGTTACACTTGCCACAAGCAACCCTTGACGCCTCTGTCGCTGTTGCTGCTACTGCTGCTGCTGCTGCGGCTGCGGCTGCTGCTACTGCTGCCGCCAGGTGGGCCAAACACGAGGATGGGCCCGGCCCGAATGACTTTGGCTTCAATGAGCGCTTTGAGTTCTACACCAACAGCACAGCCAAGCAGATATACAGGGACTACGTTGCCGCCATCGTCAACCGCTACAAGTGAGGCTGCTGCTATGTATCTTTACCCTAGGATGAGATGCATTGTACCTGTGCGTGATTCCGAAAGCTGTACATTACCCTGAGCTGGCGACTTATGCGCTGGTATCAGCAGGTCGGCTGACTCAGCATAACACGCAAGTATGGCCAAGACACAGCTTGCCATCACCCATGGCTAACAGCGCCTGCTTGCTTCGCTTAGATGTTGACCGCCTCTTCTCTCAATGAACTCTGGTTGACCACTTGATTGCCATGTAACATGCGGTTGCCACTGCTGTCACTTGTGCGCCTGCAGGAACCGCGCCTGCATCCACTCCTGGGACATCTGCAACGAGCCCCGCAACAGGCTGCCCAACGCACCAACTGACGCCATTGCGGGCTGGGTGCACGAGGCTGCGGGCTTTGTCAAGTCACTGGACGCCAGGCACCCCGTGACAGTGGGCAGTGAGGGCTTCTTTGGCCCTGCGCCGACAGGAGCACCAGGTACAACCACATATGGCATTACCTGCTGAAGTTACTTGTTGTTTTCCGCCTCTTGCCTCAGCTGCACCGGCGGCTCAGATGCAAGCAGATCATGCCTGTAGTCACACTTATTACAGGTATGTACAGCTTGGCTGTACAGGTTTTACTTCTTAGCACTGCTTCATGCGCACTCTGCTGTTGCTGACGCTGTGGCATCTCACGTTGCTGCAGCCTCTGCAGACTGGCAGGGCAAGAACCCCTACGGCTACAACGAAGGCTGCAACTGGATCCTGGAGTCGAAGAGCCCCAACATCGACTTTGCTTGCATCCACTCATATGCAGACCAGTGGCGCAGGGGTGACACAACACAGCAGTGGCTGGAGTGAGTGATGGCACAGTGCAGCAGCAGACCTGCAGTCCATCTAGGCTGTTTTGTGGCTGCAGCTGGTCAACTATACATGTCCTGCTGCCACTGCTCCAGGCAATCAAACATGTGTGTTGTGATGGGGTTGATATTTACATGGCAGCATGCGCAGATCCTGGCATCACAGACCAGCCTTGCTTGCAGTACACACTCATCTGCAGCAGAAAATCTTCAGTCACGTGCCATAACTTTTGATTGTGGCGTCTGCTGTCTATGTTCCCGCTGTGTGCTGCCTGATCGTCCATGCCTGCTGCAGCTCGTGTGTAAATGTGCACAAAGCCAGGATGTGGTCTCCTATTTTCTGCCACCTTTTAGCCACTGACATGCTGATCCTCTGCCTGCTGCTGCCAGCTTCAACAAGGCCTGGCTGGCGAGCCACCTGGAGGCGTGCAGGACGCATCTTGGCAACAAGCCGCTGGTTCTGCAGGAGTATAACATGCCGCAGTGCCCCCAGAGGACCGAGTACTACAACCACGTGAGCTATCTGTACAAATGTGACTCTAATGATTTGTTATCACAGCAGCTGCCCTGGACGTAACACAAGGACCCCACCGCTTGTGGTGTAGCATGTATGCCTCCAGCTCTTTGCACTTGCATGGTGGTATGTTGCCAGCCCACACGTGCCCTGCACAAGCCTAGGCTTGTATGCTACCAACGCGTGCATGAATGATCGTGAGATGCATACTGCTGCTGGCCGGACTTGGTATGTGCTCTGCAGGTGAAGGGGACACTGGCAGCAAATAACTTGCTGGTCGGTGCTATGAGCTGGATGATGGCTGCAGAGGGCTACTACAACGACGGCTACACGCTGTACGCGTCATCACCAGATCTGCAGCCCCTCAAGGACATGTGCAGGCAGGTCAACGGTGACAATGGGCCCCACCCTGTCCCAACTAGGTGAACTGGAGCCAGCTGTGGCTGAGTGCATCAGATGGCAGTGGAGGGATATGTCAAGGTGCTGGTGGTGTTGATCATCAACGGTTGTGGGTTTTGCAACTCTTCACGCAGCAGGTCAGCAGGACGCATGCCAGCTGAGCGACAGGTTGTGGTGTTGGCCATTGCAGATGTTTGTAACGCTTGTTGCTGCGGATCTGCGGCTTCCAGATGAGCTGGGGGGTAGCAGCCAGTTGTGGCTGCAGTAGAGGGGCGGTGGGGAAGTACTGGACGCTGCCTGCAGTGGCAAAGGATGTGCTGCCAGCTGTGAAGATGGAGCGTTATATTGGCAGGTGCGCCTATTGACTCAGCCATGTTATGAAAACAGTACGTAAAGAGCGACGGGCTGTCTTGGTTGTCCTGGCCATTGGAATATACGCACATCATAAGCATACTGACATGCATGGGTCACACGACATCATCAAGCGCGGGGCTTTCTGCAGTTACATTGTGTGCTACGTGGTGCAATTTTGTGGTTTCTATGCTGCTGCTGACACCACTGTCACAATTAGGATGGACTTTTGCAGTGCGACAAACAAGAGATGTGGGTGCTCGAGGAGGTTGGTGTATGCTGCAATGAGGCTTCTGGGTGTAGTCGGGAGCAATCCTGTGCAGGTCACTTGCTGTGCGAGCTGTGTCGGAACTGCATAGCAACAGTGTACAGTAATGAGCTACATAGAACAGGGTGATTGGTGACATCATGCGTGGTGTTGGTATACAAAGTACGGCTGGGCGCTGGCCAGCCAGAGATGTGGTGATCAAAAGGACGTATCAGCTGTGCCACATGACAGATTTGTGCACAAACATTCAAGGCATGCAGAGGTCCCGAACAGGTTGTTGGGGCATTTTGAGGTTGGAGTGAGGACGGTGCTATGCCTTGATTGGGCCACATGGTGATGACAATCCGCATGCTAACTTCACGAAGGTGCAGAAAAGTATGGCCTAGTGGGGCAATACCTTGAACAGTTGATTGCACTGTTCTTTGAAGGTTACTGGTACGGGGCATTCAAGTTTCTTGCTGAGGGAGTGGCTGTTTGTGTTGCTTTTGACTTGCAGCCTCAATTGTTTTGCGCCTGAAGCGCTCGCGCCAGTTGAGTGGAGTCTTCCCACTGCACTGTTGTCTTGATCGCAGTCTGTCTGCTGCTGTGGGAGTCAGAGGTTTATCACCTGGTGTGCTCACCCGGTCGAACTGGGTTACTGCACTTTTGTCTTGACGTTGAGGTTTTTGTGTTTCTTGTGAATTAGCCGCAGCCTGAATGCTGCTGTGGGCATCCCTAAATCATGCCCACCCCCCTTCACCTGCATGGGGTGCCAGCTTCACTCGAAAGTACATCACCCAATGCCACTGTATAGGTTTGGGTGGTGGTTGACTGTCAGCTGTTGGTGCCTCAGTCGTGTTTGCCTGCTGCCACTGCTTGCACCTCAAGCTGCACCTCTCAGGCCAGCAGGTGCCGCATATGCCCAAAGAGCCACCCACAATGTGGCAGACAGTGTGATGGGCATGTGGATGGGAGATGCATAATGAAAAACAGTGCATGCCAAAAGATGACTGTTGTTGTGTGCGGTTTCCTGGGTTTGGGTTTGGGTAGCATGTTGATTGCCACTGCTGCATGGGTGTATTGGCGACCTTACGACAACCTTTGTGGCATGTGCTCCGAGGCAATTGTACACCGAGTTGAGCTAATGGGTAGGTGGTGCGTATGGTGACAAACAACCCATGCATAGACATGATGATTGTGTCTGCCTGAGGCCAGAGGTGGGTGATGACAAACGCATGTTGGCCCTTGCATGCTGTGCAGGCTTCACAGCATTCTGAGTACCTTGGTACGCTGGATTGGATGAGAGTGACAGCCGCTGTTGCATGGCTGCTGTCATCAATTATTTTAAGCATGATGGCCCTTGCATGCTCTGCGCGCTGGCGTGTCTGGATAGGAAGCAGCGACGGTGTATGCGCATTCGCCAAACGGTTACACTGGTACCATGCACCACCCACTGAGGTGCACCGGTTGTATGCACGTACGTGCTGTTGAGAATATGATCAATATACAGCCTTGACAGCAGCACAAGTAGCTGCCGCGTTGAGCATACCAGCCACCAATGCGTAGCTCTTGCAGGACCCCAGGAACCTGTGTGCAATGCATGATGATTGTACCCTTAGCGCACAGCTGGGCAAGTGCCAGAATCATGCCAGTATCATTATTTGGCACAGTTCTTGGTAAGCAAGCGGCCATTCAAAACAATAACAATTCGTATCAATGATCCTGCTTTCCACTAGAGTAGTACTGCTGAAGCCACCACATGCCTCTGCACCAATTTCTGCAACAGCCATCTGCTGCTCAGCAGCATGCAGCCGGCCGCAGCAGCTCCGCAAATTCTACTGCTACGTGTCACCGCTTGCCCACTACAGCACGCACCAGCTTAGCCACATCAGCCTTCCAGCTAAGCACCCTGTCAGCAGCACTAGGCGGCGCTTCAATCGCCATCACACGTTTCACCCGGAACGTCTTGCAGGAGCTGTGCTTGTTGTGCTCTGGGCACGCTGGCACAATGTACCAGCGCGTGTGCAGCAGTGCTGCCACGGGGCCTCCAGCAATCTTGACATGGCCGCCTGATATTGAGAGAGAGTAGTTACATGTGGGTCCAGTCACCATCTCAGATGGTATGAGCCACCCCAAAATGAGCACAATGTCATCGCGTGACGAAAGAAGATGAGCACACAATGTAGCCCATTGAGGCCATCCGTTGAGCACAGGGTCTCTCCAGATTGAGCATAAGATTATATCTGCGGTGTGTCAGTGACACACCCCAATCAGCCAACAGCATGTGCTGAAGAAGCACACCAACCAAAAAGCATGTTGTCAAGATCACACAGCGAGAGAGATAGGCAGGGCAACTAAGGCGGCATAAAGGCGGCAGCAAACCAATAATGTGACAGGATGCATGTGTAACTCGTCAAGTAACCTAAACTCATCACGGGCTAGGAGCAACAGCGTCTAAGGCGTCATCTACAGGGACATAACCCTCAGGCTGAATTGGCACACTTTGATGGTCAGGGGACAACCCCAGCAACACTGAGCGATACAACCACATCTGATAAACCACCACAGCCAAGCCCTCTTGATCCTCACAGTCTAGAATGCGCGGCACCAACTCGTTAGCATAGCGATCTACAGTACCCGCAGGATAGAACACACTAGGGCAGGCACCGCGCAAGTGGTCATATGCAGGGCATTCTAGCAGAAAGTGTTTGAGATCCTCCACATTGTCATAGGTCCCAGTCCGGGCGTGCACGCGTGTGCGCCAAACTGCTCGGCTAGCTGCAACAGGATTAGCACACGAGCACAGTCTACACAACCGCTGCTGATATGTTGTCTGTGCGGTAGCAGCCCTCAGCACAGCATGTGCTGACTGCACTCTGGCTGTGTAGCGACCAGTACTTGATCCAGCTGCAGCCTCTGGCGCCCTTGGGCTTATCCATGTTCGCTGTGCCGAGCAGATTGACGACTTTGGTGCCAGCATCTAGTTCTCTTCTGCGGATTCGGACTCCTTGCTGCTGTTTCTGCTGCTGCTTGCCCTGCTGCTGCTGTCTGCGATGTTGTGGCACCACCGGAGCTCCCATGGCCAGTAAGCAGCCAAGTATTATATCTTATCTTAAATGCGATCCAAAACGTGCAGATGATGGTTGCTGGGTGTCTCGCGAAGCAGCAGCAGTTTTGGCGGGGACACTCGCGCTCGAGCTTGTGTAAATCACTTGAAGAACATGACGCGAGAAGAATATACGTTACAAGCAAATTGTATGTGCTGAGACTGGCGGACGTCCTTGCAACAATGTAAACTTTCGCACACGAGCTCGAAGAGGGCTGCAACAGAGTTGAATTCAAGCTGCAAGCATTACAGGCCTGTACTGTAAAAGACGAAAGAACGCAACATGCGATTGCACCTGGCTTTGGCTCGATAGCAGCCTTAAACCACAAGAAACACTGTCATGCTATGTCAGACTGCCCTCACCACTGCAGTCGACCACGCATGGGCGGCCTCTGCAGCGTGACTGCTGTATGCGCACAATACAAAGGCCGTCCATGCCTCACAAACCATGCTTTCAAGCTTTGTGCCACCCACCCCAAGCACCAAAGAAACAGCTGTACAGCAACCCAACGTTTGTGCCTGTGCACGCAGGCTGTGGAAAAGCAGCACATTTGCTCTGTGGACAGCTGGCGTCGAACACACAAAACATGGCCACAAGCGGATGAGCACCAACGGGCGAAGTTGGATGGTAAAAGGCAGCACAATAATACCTAGCCTCATATGAACACGCCCACACAGGCACTTGCACCTGAGGCCTCTGGCGAGTGTCAACAAAAAGAACAGGTGACGTCAAACTACGAAGCCGCGTCACATGCCAAGGCAAAAACACACACATAAACAGCTCCACAGAGGGCACTGCTGCGCTGAACTCAAGTGTGCTACGCGTTGTTCGCATCAGCACATCAGTCGCTATACGCCAGACCGCAGCTGCAGGGTGCTGCATCACCTATACAACAGCCCGAGGTCTTGGCACACACCACTGCCGCAACAACCTGCCACGCCTTCTCGCATACCACCGCCGCACCACTGCCAAAGCACTGCTGCAGAGCACCAGCTGGCATCAGCACAAGGTGCTGCAGTAGTTGCTGTACACTGCACCATAGGCAGCCTATCGCCGCCGCTTGCCTGCTGGTGCTCCTGCGCCTGCACTGGGCTTGCCCTTCTTGCGTGGCCGCTCATCATCGCTGTCCTCCTCTGCACGACGCTTGTCCTCCCTGCAGGTGCACACAGCGGCAGCATATAGCCATGTGAGTACTGTATTTTGCTGCATTATCTTTGCAACTTGAGTATCCTGCAATCCTTTACACATTGGCGCAGCAGCATCAACATCAACAGCAGCAGCAGCAGAGTGTGAGCACTGCCGGAGCCATCTATAGACGCCGAGCAGCAAGCAGACAAGAGGCTGTAACAAAACACATGCAACATCAGGGAAGCAGCACTGTGTCAAGCCCTCTTCCTTCGGCTCCTTTCAAGCTGTGAACACAGCAATGCCGATGCCAGCCAAGGCTTTGCTCCCCTGGAAGCAGTCCGCCCAGCTGAGCAGAAGCATCACCCCTGTGTGAAGTGGTGAACACAGCATTGCCTATGCCAGCAAATGTGTGCTGCTGCTCTGGAAGCAGTTCGCCCAGCTGCGCAGAAGCAACAAGAAGCATCACCCCCCCGGTCTTGACTCACATCTTGGCCTCCTCCCCTGCATGCAGTTTTGACTAGCTGTGCAGAAGCAACCAGAGGCATCAATCCTGCGCTGCCCCCCCCTGCTTCACTCACTTCTTAGCCTCCTCCTCCAGCTCCCCCCCTCCCCCGCGCTCCCCCTC
>CADDIJ020002619.1:4999-26465 GCA_902809745.2 Tetradesmus lagerheimii | reverse complement strand
AGCAACATCAGCACCAGCACCAGCACCAGCAGCAGCATGATGATCAGCAGCAGCATAATCAGCAGCAGGAGGGTGATGATCCGCAACAGCAGTCGCCATTAGGCACTGTAACATATGCTGTAAGTGGGGATTTGACTGTTGCGCAGGATGCAGCAGCCGAAATTCTGCGGAGCATTGCATTCAAGGCGTACCTCTGTGCCTTTCGCAGCGACGAAGCAGCCATGGTGCAGCAGGTGCAGGAGCTGCTGGAGCCGCATGTTGAGTGGCTGCTGCGCGCAGCATGCAGCAACAGCCAGCTTGCAGACGCAGCAGCAGTAGTGGCTGGCTGTATGGCCATGCCTGCGGGGCTGCCTGCAACCGATTTTGACCCTAAGGAGGTGATGCTGCAGAGTTTGCAGCTGGTGCAGCAGCAGCGGCAGCTGCCGTTGCAGCCGGTGCTGCAGGCAGTTCTGCAGCCACGGACAGCAGCTTCCCAGGCGGCAGGCAAGGTTGTCGAAGGTTTGAACAGTGTGTTCCAGTATGGGGATCTTCAGTATGGGGATCTTGATAGTAAGAATCAGATCGGTCCTTGTCACCACGCAGGACACCGGGCCCACCGGTTGGTGCAGCAGGCAGCGGAGCAACTGCCAGAGTTGCTGCATGCAGCTGCTCAGTGCAACGATACTGCGTACTTTTGTAGGGACGCAATGGGGGACACCCTGTTCAGTGCAGGAGGACGCCCAGGGGACAACGCACAAAGCCTCGCGAGTAGTCCCCGGGAATGGCAGGGGCAATGCGTAATGTTTACCGTTGCGAAGGACTGCTGGATGTATGTTGCACTTGGGCAATTTAAGCACCCTGCAGCTGTCCTGCAGGCTGATTACACGCAGTTGTCAATGGGATGTACGGTGCACGACCTCGTACATGCTGACGGATGAGAGCTGACTGTTTTCAAAGTAAAACGGTATCTGAGCATGTACAACATGCAACCTCCCCAGTTACATCACAGAACGAGCATGCCATGCACAGAAGGCGCTTCTGAAGCCGCAGCTGGCAGCAACCGCAATGCAGGCAGCTACACTGCCCAGTTGCCAGGATGCAGAGTTGGACAGGGCCAGCCTGGCACACACCCCTTGTATTCAAGTAACAACAACGCTACTTTTGTAACCACATTGGGCAGTAATCAACCGTCAATCATATAATGGCACCGCTTCCATGGTGGTCACATCGATGAAAACCTGAACACCTTGCCCCCTGTTGGGGCCCACCAACAGCCAGTAGTTTCAAACAAACAATCTGCAACTGGCTTGTGAGCTGATGCAGACAAAGCTGACCATTTACAAGTGTAGCACCCATTACACAACAATAGTATATGGCATGCAAGTATACCATGCATAACAGCCAGGGAGGCTGCAGGCTTCAAGCCACCATGTCAACCATCTGTGAATGGTTGCAGAATACAGTCATTGCAATGAGATTCAGCGCATGCAGCAGTGCGTCACTCGCAGGCTGTGCTGCTGCAGATTATGGCTGTACATGCTTTGAAAATCTGATTGGTATATGCCATGCACTCTCAGAGCACAAGTTGCAACGAGACACGATAAATAGAGAAAACACAAAACAACCTTGCCAGACAAGCCTGCTGACAGTCAGGCATCACTGCACACCCCTGCCTTATGTACATGTCGCCAGCCGAGCTGCTAGGAGACACTGGCCTAGCTCTACTGAGGTCCGCCAGCTGCTGCTGCCGCCGCCGCCGCTGCTGTTGCAGCAGCAGCAGCATTTGCAGCTGCACTCTTACACAGTGTAACTCGCGGCCCCACCACCTTCTTGATGAAATGTGCAATGCCTTTATTGATCTGCTTCATCTCCTCATCCAGCTGCTGTGCTGCCCACTCATAGCTCTGTTGGTTCTGCACAGCTACGTACTTGACCTCATCAATCACCTTCTTCAGCTCACACCACCGCTTCCTTTCTCCCTGCCTCCATTCTGGGCCCTGCTGCTCTTGCACCTCCCAGGCCTGACCACCATTGTAGCCCTTGGAGTAGCAAGACCACAGCACCGACACGGTCCGCAGGCTGCTGAACTGTGGCAGGGCCCGGCTCACACGCTTGGCAGCTGCTGTATCTGGTGCTGCTGCTGCTGGGGCTGTATTAACAACTGCCTTGCCCTTTGGCTTCTTGCGCCGCGCTTGTGCTGATGTCTGCCCACCTGTCACACCAGCACCAGCTGCCCCCCCTGCAGTCTTGCCAGCTGGCACAGCGCCACTGCCCGCTGCAGCAGCTGAAATGCCGCAGGCCATAGCGGCCTTCCTGCTGCTCTCATCCACAGAGCCCTTCCTGAACCAGCTGAACTGCTGCTGCTGCTGCTGCTCATGCTCTTCTGCTGCTGCATAGCTGTTGATGCCAGCAGCAGCAGCAGCAGCTGGAGGCTCACAAGCAGCGCCTGGCTCTGGCACTGAGCATGCTGCAGCTGGATGCGCCTGCACATAGCCTAGCGCAGATGCTATCTGCTGAAAAGACTCCAGCGGCAGGGGCACAGGCACACCTGGCATGTTGAAGGTGATCCCTGCATGCATGAGCAAGGACCATATTGATCAGAGGGAACGCATGTGCGGAAGGGCCAAGCATGTGATGCACGGTTGCAGGAACACATCAGTTCCCATACAGGCTGTACCACAGCAAGGCTAGTAGCTGCTACAGTGAACAGTGCAGCAGCAGTAACAGTGCTGCTGTAGGCCCTGCCTGCACACTTGAACTGCAACAAATGTCGTGCCAGCTGCAGTGGCTGCTAGTGCAGTGACAGCTGGCGCCGGTGCAACAGCAGGCCCTGCACACTCAAATGCGTGCAACACTCAGAGGTTAGCGGCTCGCACCTGAGCTTGGTGGCGCCACTCTGTGGCCTGCTGCCACCCAGTAAGCAGGGTTGGGCACCTGCTGAGATGCTCCCGAGAGTGCACCGCCAAACTTTGAAGACCGCCCAGTGTACGCTGCTGCGCTGCCCTGCAGATTTGGAAACATCACGTGGTGCTGCCCCTGCTGCCGCCGCTGCCGCCGCTGCTGCTGCTGCCCATCACCTTCATCTTCATCAGACTCCTCACTCTCCTCATCACCAACTTCATAGTCTTCATCATCTTCACTGCCACCTGATTCACTGCACAGCGCGTGACGCTGCCTGTGCCGCTGCTTCTGCGCCCAGCGCCACTGCTGCTGCTTCTGGTCCTCCTCCCCAACATCATCATCATCATCACCACTAGCAGCAGCAGCAGCAGCAGCAGGGGCAGCAGCATGCCGCTGCCTCCGGCCCTGCTGCACCTTCTGTGCTTGCTGCTGCTGCTGCTGCTGCTGCTGCTGCTGCTGCTGCGCCTGCTGCTTCCTGCCACTGCCCAGCTTGCTGAACTTGCTGGCCAGGCCCATGGGCTGCAGGCTGTATGGCCTGCCGCGCTTGCTTGCCTGGCCTGCACCTGCTGGGCCTGTGCTGCGCCGCACCCGTGGAGGTGTCAGCATGCCGGCACCTGCTGTGCGTGACTCAGGGTCAGCAAAGACGCCGATGTCGTCTCCAGGCTCTGCAGGCACAAGATACAGTCATGCAGCCGCGTTAGTACCTTGATGACAAATAGCCCATGGATGTAGGTATGTCCAAATGCTAGCTGTAGTTGCTGTTGAGTTTCTTCGAACCCGGCATCAAGTGCATGCTCAGCTACTAATACGCAAGCAATGCTAACTGCACTGGGTGTTGCTGCTGCTGTTGTTACTGCTGCTGCTAATCGGTATGCTTATGTTGAGTCCAGTCAAGCTTGGTCAAGTAGTTGACTTGTTGCAAGGTGCAAAGCATGCATATGCAAATTCAACTTGTTTGCAAGTATGTTTCTTCAGGCCGTGGCCAGCAGGAGGCGCTGACAAGCCTGCCGGTATGACCTGTTGCTGCTTCTTGCACTCCCCCACCCTTGAAGGCCTGGAGCATTCTCACCTGCACCATCTTCCTCCAGTTCTGCCATGCGCTGCAGCAGCTGCTCCTGCTGCACCTCAGCCTGCGCTTCCTGCTCCTCTGCTGTGGGCCTGGGGGCTGCTGGCTCCTCACGCAGGGCCTCAGACCAGGCTGCGGCCGGAAGACGCTGGCCCTGCTGCGCCTGCAGCATGGCCTGCATCATCTGGCCAGGCAACTCCTGCAGCAGCTGGTTGTTGTGCACAGCGATCTCCTTGGTGGTGCGAGGCCGCCGCACCTCGAATTCACCTGCTGCCTTCCTCCTGGTGTTCTCCTGCACCAGCTCCCTGCAGGCAGCATTGTTGCAGGAAACCAGGCAGCAGCAGCAGCAGCAGGTGTTAGCCTCTTGCAGTGTGCAAATGATCGTTGCAATGGCAAATCTCCGCATGCCAAGTCATGTAGCCTGTATTGCTGTAGCTGTGCTCGATCAGCTTTGTGCCTTGATGCACAAACTGTTGCAGCGTTTATAATGCCATGCTTAGCATACACCTCCAATCAGATGCTGCAAGCATGATGCTGGGTAGCAACATGTACCAAAGTCCCAGCAGCACTGCAGCAAACACCAGCACTGCTTGGCAGCTGCCACTCACTCAAACTCAGGCTCGTCCATCAAGAAATGATGCACAGGGTGCTCCGGGAACTCGCCCAGGGACAGCAGCTCCACTGCGTCTTGCACCAGCACCACAGCCAGGAACTCCAGCACCTCCACCATGCTCTTCATGGACGGCAACACCTGGGGCACCTCTTCCAGCCTGCTCTTCAGCTCGCTCAGGAAGGGGAACACCTGCAGGCGCAAGCAGCAACCAAGCACTCTTGTCTAGCAATGGTATGCTGTGTTTTCAGGCCAGTGGAATGCAGCTGCACTGCAAAAGGCACAGCACAAACATTGAATTTTGTGCAGCAGATGCATAGTGGATCAGCCGCATGACCAAGGTGGCCACATGCAGGGCACAGTACGTGCAGCTCACACTACATAAGGATGCAGTGCATACAACACTGTCAGGTACAACAGCACTGGCCGCTGCACACCCTTTAACCTCTGCACACAATGCAGCGTGTCGTCATCTGGTGGTTAGTTTTAAGAATTGCAAGGCTGCACTTGTGCATTTTGCACCCCATGCTTTGCACCCCATGCTCAGCAGCTGAGCGCTCACCACACCACACAACTCACCAGACCAATCATCCAGTCTGGCACATCAATCTCGAAGCGCACGTGCCAGAAGTGGCCAAAGTCCTTGGCCTGGGCATGCGGCCAGTCAGCCATCCCCAGCAGGCCATCTGTCTTGAAGAAGGACAGGTAGTGGCTGTACATGGCCTGGTGGAGCCACTTGCCCATGCGCATGACCACCTGCAGCAACAGAAATCCCTGCTGTCAGATGCGTAACACATGAACAACAGCTACACAAGTCACCAACCAACACGTAGCAGAAAATGCTCTTCAAGAAACACCAAAGGTCTGCTGCATGCAATGTGCTGTCAGCACATGCATGGGCTGGCGCCTACAGGAGGCACGCACCGAGTCATCCACTGCGTACTGGTCCAGGTGCCTGGCTCCTCCCACCCTGAAGATGTGCGTGACCTTGCTGAATGCCGGCTTCAGCCCCTTGAACACCTCCTTCAGCTCCTTGGCATGCACTTCGTAGCTGATGTTCTTGTCCTTGCTTGTGCCCTTGCCAGGGAACAGCGCAGTGCTGAGCCACACCTCCAGGTCCCTGCAGTCGTGCACACATGCATCACCCTAGGTGTCAGCAGTCGTTGTGCATGGAGTCAGCAACAACAGCAGGCAATAGCAGCAGCCACAGTGTGGCAACTTGGACAGTTGTACTGCTCGGTGATGGCGGTCTTGGGCTGGTTCATTGCACAGTACATGAGCATAGGGAGGAACACTAGAGCAGCAGCAGGTGCACCAGGGGAGGCGGTGACTCCAGCAGCTGCACGAATGGTAGCGGGGCAGCACTGACACAGCAGTAATCCCAGTGAATGTGAGCAGCTTCCCTTTCACCGCTTCTTATACAGTGCGCTGACACACCCTGTCAGCAGCTAGGGTTACCTGGGGTCAGGGAAGATCTCACTTTGCAGCGTGAAGCGGTGCATCAGGTGATAGGCCAGCGCCCTGAGCGGGCACAGCAGGGGGTTCCGTGCGCGGATGCAGCCGGAGTAGCCCAGGCCCTTTTTGCCTCGCGCCATGGCCTTGCCGCCCTTCAGCACCAGTGGCAGCACATAGCAGTTGGCCGTCCCTGCAGCAAGACAGCAACAGCAAGACAGAAATACAGGCAAACGCTAGCTGCTACAAGCAACATAGACAGTGCCCTAGATACCTGCTTGCCACACGCTCCTTCCCTGCTTGTGCATGTATGGTGAGCAGTGCATGGCAGTACACGCAGAAGCAACGCTGCATCAGCCAGTCACCAACAGCTGCAGAGTACTTTGGCAGCATACTGCTGGTCACCAGTGGCGGTCATGATGCCAGTGCAGCTGTGAAAATACAACTGACAGTCAGTCGCTCACCCACTGCTGGGATGTACTGGGGGGCGATCAGGTCTGACAGGTAGAACAGCCTGACATCATCGGAGCAGCCCACAGAGCTGTGAGCCCAGGTCCCCATGGCTAAGGACCTGTCAGACTCAGGCGTGCCCTGGGTCATGATGGTGCGCATGATCAGCTCGTACTCGCCGGGGGTGTAGGTGTCCTGAATGGTGCCATGTACACAGGACACAACATCAGCAACATGCAAGGAGCTGCGCAGAGCAACATACTTATCAGTTTGTTTGCAACAAGCTTCGATGTCCCTGTATGTGTCCCAAGATGCTTCCTGCACAATTTGCATGCATTGCAACAGGCAGCTGTATGGCACTGTCTTTATTGCTGCTGCCTTCCTTGTTCCAGAACAGTTGCCGTCATGCAGCTTTTGCAGAGGCTGTTGTGATTTACCTCCAACTTCCTGACGTAGGTGGCGTAGGTGTCACCAGTTTTCTTGGGCATTGTGGCATGGTTCCTCGCCTGCAGCCCTGAGATGTGCTGCGTAGTCAGCCTGAGCTCCATAGTGAGTTGATCACACAACAGCAGCAGCAGCAGCACCAGCAGCAGCAGCTGTGTGTTGGCTGTGGCTACGCGTTGGTGATTTAAGTGTGAGGTTGTTTGCTGCTGAGATGCTGCTGTCGTCAGCCTCTGCCAGGAAATGCAAAGCATTTGCACCAGCCCAACACTGCTTGCTGCAAAGAGCTCACTGTGTTGTTGAGACGGTGAGCAAGTTGTTGGAGCTCTGACAAGGCATTCAACACACATGCTGAGGATCCACCAGCACAACACCTTGCATACCTGGGCCCATTCTTCTTTGCAGGCTCCCTTGCAGCCCTAGCAGCTGTTGTCTTCACGCGGGCAACAAGGCTCCCTCCCGCCTTTACTGCTCGGGCCAGCACAGCATTAGTCGTGCCCCTAGACGCCTTATGGCTACTGAAAGTAGCCGCCTGACGAGCTGCGCCTTCCTTTCTGCTGCTGGACTGGGCAGCTGCCTTCGCAGAAGGCTTACGGACTCGACATGCCGTACCCATGCTCGAGAGAGTCACAAAGCAGCGATCTTGTTACATATAGCCCATATCAGCTCACAGCTAAAGAGCTAGCGTGTTGTCACCGAAGCACTTTACGGTCAGGGGCCTGTGTTGCAGGAAACATGTCTGTATGGGCTTTTGAGCGTCTTTGTGACTGATTTGGAAGTGTACAGAATACCTTTATAAGTAGCCTGAGCGGCAGAAGCTCCTTCTGTGTTGGCATTGTCACGTTAGAGGCATCGCAACACCCAGGCTGTGCCCGCACAGCACCAGCCTGCAATCCCGCGCACAAGAACGCTCACAATCACAAAATACGCATCTGAAGGCGCATCTGAGCGCTGGAACCTGCGCTTTGCAATTCTAAGTGCCCAGCCCGCCCACATAGAATTGCTGGGGGACGGGGGACGCCTGCAGGGCGTCCCCCCCAGGGGGTGCCAACGTCCCTACCCCCTATTCTAGTGACTACATAGTTTTCAGAATCACTGCAGCATGCTCGCCATATGGCGGTGGGCACTGGAGGCACAACCCTGTCGGCCCTGGAGCTGACGCGTTGCGGAGTGCAGCGTTTTGTAATGCAGGCCTGCTGCTCACGACAGTCCAGCAGCTAGCACAGCGGGCAGGGCCGCCGTGGCGCGAGCCTCGTAACTATTGCTCAGTTGAGCGCGCCTACCGCACGGCAAGGTTTCTGCTGCCTTGGGGTTTGGAGGATCCCGAGCTTGAGGAGAAGGCTGCTGCACTGCAGCAGCACCTGCCGCAAGCATTGGATTTGTCAGATTGCTTGATTGCGCTCTTGACATACAGCACAGCAGCAGGCGATCCGGATGTTGGGCCTGATGAGCCTGATGAGCCTGATGAGCCGCAAGTAGGCTCAGGGTCACTGGTCAGTGAAACAATCCAGGAGCTGGCAACTATAGTGCTCGCAGACAACGCAACAGCAGCAGCTGCAGCAGCGCTGCTCGCGCAGCCTGCGCGCATGCGGGCGCTAGCAGCAGTGGCACTGCTGACGTTCCACGCGTATCATCATTCGGTAACGTGGTCAGCCATCCTACATGAGGATGTCATCCAAGACCTCAAAGAAGCCGCAGAGCAGCTGCTGCAGGTGCTGCAGCAGGTGGCGAGCGCCGCTGCTGCTGCGGGCAGGGTGCCTCCCTGGCAGAGGCACTGGATGAACAGCAGCAGCAGCAGGTTGATGCAACCGGCGCAGCAGATGCAGCAGCAGACGATGAGGAGGCCGCTGCCCCTTCCGCGTCGTCCCGTGTGCTGTTTCTGCTGCAGTGCCTGCAGCCGCTTGAGACATGTAGGCAGGGGCTGCTGGCTCTGGTGCCGCACGTGCCGCTGCTGCAGCGCGCAGCAGCAGCGCTGAGCACTGCACCTGTGTCAGAGCAGTATCTGCACGGGCAGCAGCGGGACAGCCAGCAGTGGGCAGAGCAGATCGGGGAGGAAGCACGTGCAGAGCTTGCAGCAACCAAGCGTGAGCATGCCGCAGCATGGCGCGAGCTGCAGTGTGCGTTAGTAGGTGTGGCAGAGCAGCAAGCGGACTATAGAGCATCAGCAGCAGCTGCTGCTGCTGATGCTGGCGAGGACGGGCAGCAGCAGCACGCAGCAGTGCGAGGCTTGTATGCTAGTTTGGCAGCAGCAGTTGATCAGCTTGCGATAGCGCTGCCGAGGGCGGTGGAGCTGCAGCAGCTGCTGCAGCTGACTGAGGGGGCGCCAGAAGCAGCAGCAGCAGGAGGCGCACACTGATTGCAGCTGGTGCGCATGATGCAGCACTGCTCCTGAGCAGAAGCACCCAATGCATCTAAGGCAGCGCCAGCTCTGCTAGCAGTGTGGCAGTGTGCCACCACTGATGAGTTGCCAACTGCCTGAGGCATGCAGGCTCCACTCAGCCACAGCAACTGTGACACTGTGTGTGTGTGTGTGAGTGTGTGAGTGTGTGAGTGTGTGTGTGTGTGTGAGAGAGAGAGAGATGGATGTAGAACTGCACAATGCATGCCAAGCACACACCGTTGGTCCACCTCGGGTGTGCATGGTGTATGGTCTCCTGCAGCACTGTGAGCATCTCCACATGTGTGCAGCTTGCTTTCACATGGGTTCCATTTAAATCCGTGATTGCTGCAGTTGAAGGACTGCTGCAGTTGAAGCAGCCACCGCTGCAGGAGCTTTGCTATGGCAGACATCGACTGAGATGCCTGCAGCCTACAGGTGTTGCAGCGCGCGTATTTTTGCACTGTCCCACTGCGTTGGAGGGTAGCGGTGAATTCTATAATGTGCTGTTGATTGACTGCACCTGCCTTGGAGGCGTTCCCCATGAGTGTAGGTGCATTTTTGAATGCAGCCGCTGACAGAGTCAGCAGATTTGGCTTGAGCAGTGTATTTGTTGCGACTACTAGCAAGTTGCTACCGTAGCCGTGACGGCGTGGTCATTGCCAATGACTGCTTGCGGCAAGCAGCGGAGCGGTGGGTCTCCCGGCTGGCTGTTGCACAGCGGCCCTCATTAGTTTACCTGCTTTACTTGCGTTCATGCGCCTTCAAGTACAGCTACATTCTTTACAGCAGCCCTCATTTACTTTGGGCCAAGTTCAACTTGGCGGCCAGCAATGCAGCAACAGTCGCCCCAGTGTTGTGCCCGGCACGGTGGCGGCTGCCACACGGTGGCACTAGTAGTGACACACTACACACACTGAGTACGGTACTGGTTGAGCATTGTTCCACGCTGAAGTTAGGCAGTGAGATGCGGAAATGATGTCATCGGCCCACTTATCATCATCATGTTACCCATTAAGCCATAGCATCAACGCCATCGGCCCCGCGCCCCTGTCATCGGCCCACTTCTGTAACATTGTACACGTGATGTAACCGTTGTTACAGTTGCAAGTCAGCACATATGGCCAGCAGCTACCGGCAACTCATCGATTAAATCAGGTAGCAGACAGCGGACCTGCCATTGAATGCACAAAATCATCTTGCAGCCTGCCCCGGCAGCGTACTGCATCCGACGGCTGACTCAGCCAGCCAGTGGCCTGCACTCACTGTACAAGGCTTGACACCACAACACATTCCCCACTATGCTGTTAGAACACAACCAATGGGTGGCAGCAGGAAGAACGATCGAAGGCGGCCATGAAAGCAGAAGCTTTTGATCGCAATCTAACAAAACATCCCATATGCACACCACACGCCCTGCCTCTGCAGCCAATGCGCATAGCGTTCTGGGACGACAGTATCGACATGGCCCATGTGAAGAATGTAGCGGTACTTGAAGGCGCATGCACGCAAGTAAAGCAGATAAACTCCCCCCTTTGCACATGATGCACTTTCAGATTGCCGGTCATCACCACCACGATGCTTGCGTGCTGTGATGTGCAACTGCTGACATCATGAACATGCCATTCTTCAATGCTCCCTGGTGACCGGGCCACCACGTCCAGCAAAGGCACTATGGCACATCAAACGAGCTGCAATCCATCCTGAGCCCTGCCCTGCAAGCCTTACAAGGTACAGTAGCATCACTTGACTGACAGCCACACAGTCTCCCGCGCCGCATGGACAGCTCCTTCTGCTTGCTACCAAAATGAGCGTCCTGCAGCAGCACAGACGCACAACGCAGCCTTCACAACGTTGCTGTATGCTGCCAAATAATTGCTATCACACACGCTCTTCATCACAGCTTCACCTATGGTGCATCACGTCTGTCTGCTGGCGTTGAGTCAGGTGCCAGACGCCGCACTGTACACGACATGCGTCGCACTGTACACGTACAGCACAGCTTACTGCCATGGTGTTGGTTGAGCCAACAACACCACAGGCATCTCATCGACTGCAGAAGCCTGCTGGCAGGCGTTGCAGCGCCATCAATCCAACACTCCTACATCCTGACCTGCACCCGCAATGCGCAACAGACACATCTGATGGTTTGCCGCAACTTGCTGCTTGAATTGTATGCCTTGCGCACTGAGGTGCGCAACTAATCTGCTGCGGGCGCTGCTGCTGCAATGCAAGCTGGTAGGTCATGCAGATGCCAGCAGAATGCAGGACATCAAGATACCCGCAGAGCACATGAGCAGCCAGCTGCATACACATGATACCGGCACCAACAGCAGCTACAGCTGCTGGCATGTGTACAGCATGCTCTGTGGGCGCCCGCAGTGCGCATACCACCGTGCTAGTACCATGCGGCACAACCCCCGCCAGGCACAACGCAACTTGAGAACCCATCACCATCCTTTGAACCTGTGCGACACGTGTCACGGTGCACCGCGCCAAAGTAACATGTGTCAAACCAGGTCAAACAGCACTCTGCCGACATAGACCAAGTGCGTGATGAGATGCTCCCACAGCTGCCCTAGCCCACGTTGCCGTACGTCACTGCAGCGGCCACTCTGAGCTTGGGTCAATCGTGGGCACGCCTGGGGTAAAGTACAACAGCAGAGGGTGCACAAGCCAGAATCAACAGCAATGGCAGCGATTCTGTATACTCGGCAGGCATGCAAGTAGATGGCATAGCATGCATTGCTTCAAGGCCATGGGTGCCATGAACTCAGCACACAACACAGCACTTGTGAGCCCCAGCAACACATAACAGAAGAAGCTCCGACATGACTAGTGACACGAAACAGTGCTGCACGCGAGCGCCTGCCAGCACCAGCACAGTCAGCATGCACATCAGCTGACTGAGGTTCAAGCCTCCAGGGGTTCTGAGTACACCTGGGCCCCTGGAGCAACCACGCAGGCGGGCAGGCGCAGTACGTCACGTACAACCCGTACAACACGGTGTTGAGCGCATGTCACTGTGCTGACAGCAACATACAGCATGCTGTGCTAATCAGACAACCGCCATCACACCAGGCGCCAGGTCCCACCCCAATGCATTTGCAACACGGCAGGCACATGATGCTGCGCTGTGCACGCCAGCCGCCACCGCTTGAATGCACACTCTCATAAGCATGTTCTTGCAGTGGACATCAATCACCTTGCCCGTCTGTGTATACGGCATTTGACAGCACAGATCCGATACACAACCACTGGAAGCATCACACACCATCATTTACTGCAGGATGGCACCATGAAAAGCCCCCAAGACGCTCACACAACACCTGGGCAACACACCATGAACACCTCATCACCATCAAGCCTTGCTCTGCATACGCCTGCCGAAACCATGCAGCCCCTGCCACTGCTGTACATTATTCCACAGCATCACGCTGCCCAGCACAACACCACTGCATGTGTCCCTGGCTCATCCTGCTGTGGTGATCACTACTGGCTCGCTGGCTAGTGCCGGGGTCGGTTTCAGCCCCAAACATGTAATGTGTGTATTGTATCAGCCCGCTGTGGTGATCTCACCATAGAGTGGGTCTGCCTCCACCGCATTGCGCTGCCCAGCACAACACCACAATGCATCTGTGGCTGGCATACGCTTGTCAGAACCAAGCGGCTCCTGCTGCTGCTGTACATTTTCCCATCGCATCACGGTGCCCAGCACAACACCACGCAACGCGTAAATGCGGCTTCTGCTTTACCCCGCTGTGGTGATCTCACCGTAGAGTGGGTCTGCCTCCAGGTCAGCCTCCTCAATATTGACCAGCATCGTGGGGTTCTTCTGAAGCACCTCGTCTGCAAAAGACATGTTACATGACAGGCAAGTGACACTCAGGTGCGGCCAGAGGCAAGCCTGTGACATGCGCACATGAGCGATGTATAGCAAATAAATTACAGCAAGAATCTGTGGCGCTTTATGATGTGCAGCGCTGCTGCAACTTGGACACGGGAGTGAGCACGGTGTGTGGAGTGTTCTGCCACACGTCTGCGTGGTGGCATGGTATAACCCAAACCTAACCTAGGCACATCTTCACAAGCGGCTGCTGCCAGCTGCCAGCTTGTACACAGCCGCGTACACACATGGGTGCTGGTTGGGGAACCATGTTTGGGCACATGGCCATCGGTGCCCGCCACACGCAGTCGGCCAATGCAGGCTGCTAGCTGCCATCCGTGCGAACGCAGTCTGCCATCCACACCAACTGCACAACCAGCATGCATTATGCTTAGGCACATCTTCACAAGCGGCTGCTGCCAGCTGCCAACTTGTACACAACCGCATACACGCACATGGGTCCTGTTTGGGGAACCAGCGTGCCAGGTTGGCCAGCGACTGCGTCAGCTCCTTGGGGTTCATCAGGTAGGGCACTGCGTCAATGATGGCGTCAACGTCCTCAACCTTGGACAGCAGCGCCTTTACCTGCAGCAAAAAGTGTGTGCAGTGACAGGGAATGGCGGTTTGAAGTCAGTGGCAGTAGGCACTGGCGAATGCAGCACATCGCTGATGATGTCGGCAATGCTCTTTGCCTGGGGCAGCAGTGGCAGCTGCATCAACTTGTTTATGCAGCTCCTTTGGGCTCATCAGGTAGGGCACTGCGTCAATGATGGCGTCAACGTCCTTTACCTTGGACAGCAGCGCCTTCACCTGCAGCAAACGGTGTAGTATCGAAACGTGTTTTAAGCTTCAATTGTGTTGTAAGCAAAGGGTGCAGCAGCAGAGTGTGGTGTTCAAAAAAAAGGCAGCAGGCATCGACGAATGCGGCAGATTATGGTGTCAACGTCCGCCACCTTGGACAGCAGCGCCTTGACCCGCGGTGTAACATTGCGCCAAGTAGCAGCAAGCACGGGAGCGGCAGTTGGTAATGCCCAACGTCCTCCACTTTGGACTGCAATGTGTGTTCTTCACCCGCAGCATTGTGTAGCAACAGAGTGTGGTGTTCAAAATAGTGGCGAAAGTGCAGCAGATGATGGCGTCGACGTCCTCCACCTTTGACAGCAACGCCTTCACCTGCAGCCAAGCGTGCAGCAGCAAAGTGAGGTGTTCAAGAGAGTGGCAGCAGGCACTGACGAGTCCGGCAGATGATGGCGTCAACGTCCTCAACCTTGGACAGCAGCGCCTTGACCTGCAGCAGAAGTGTTCAGCAGCAGAGTGTGGTGTTCAACAGCAGCGCCTCACCTGCAGCGCAGTGGGTGTGGCAGTAACAGCTGAAATAAGCAGGGTGGCAGCAGACACTGAGGGGTGCGGCAGATGATATTGACCAACGTCCTCAACCTTGGACAGCAGTGCCTTGACCTGCAGCACAGTGTGCGGCAGTAACATATGACATAAGGAAACTGGCAGCAGGCACTGATGACTGCAGCAGATGATGGCGTCAACGTCCTCCACCTTGGACAGCAGCGCCTTGACCTGCAACATCGTGCGTAGCAGCAGAGTGTGGTGTTCAAAAGAGTGGAAGAAGGCACTGACCAGTGCAGCAAATGGAGGAGTTCAACATCCTCCACCTTGGACAGCAGCGCCTTCACCTGCAGCCCCGTGTGCAACAGCAGAGTGAGATGTGCAAGAAACTGGCAGCAGGCACTGATGACTGCGTCGATGATGGCGTCAACGTCCTCAAATTTGGACAGCAGCGCCTTGACCTGCAGCAAAAAGTGTGTGCAGCGACAGAGTATGGCGGTTTGAAGTCAGTGGCAGCATGCACTGATGAATGCAGCACATGACGCAGATGATGTACCGAATGCCTTTTACCTGGGGCAGCAGCGGCAGCGGCTTCAACTTGTATAAGCGGAAATGTGGCGCTGCACACTAACTAAAAACCAAAGGCCACATTGTATTTTTTTATTTTTTTATTCTTTTGTTTTTATGAAAATAGATAAATAAATTAGCCAAACATTGAACATATATGCATCTGTCATTCCGACACAAGACGGTTTTGGCTGTCCAGCAGACTCAAAAAGCATGTTTTGAGCCGGTGTGGTGCACTGCCTGTTGCTTGCTCATGATGATCATCACCCGGCAGGGGAAGTAGTGGCAAAGGCAGTGCAGCATACAGCTGCCATGTATGGGAGAAAACGCTGAATAGATAAACAGATGTCGCTGTTGAGAGACTAGTACAGCCAAACAAAAGTCGCTTGTCACGACGACAAAACTCAGCAGTGTAACAACATGTAGACAACACCTCAGGGCAGCACCCACGCGTAGGATTGTACTTGCATTACTTTCTTACGCTCAACCAAGCAGACATGCTGCTGCTGACATGATTAGCAACATAATTCCCAAGTGCTGCACACTCCCTACATAGCATCACCAACACCATGTCACCTGCTGCGCGTCTGCCTGCACCTGCTCCAGTGGCTTCATCAAACAGACATGCTGCTGCAGACATGAATAGCAACGTAAATCCCGAAGTGCTGCACACTGCCTGCATCACCATCACCTGCTGCGCGTCTGCCTGCACCTGCTCCAGTGGCTTCATCAGCAGCTTGGGCGTGCGCTGCAGCAGCTTGCCTATGTCCACCTGCGCAGACACCACAGCAGCAGCAGCAGCAGTAGCAGTTGGCGTGTGGGTGCATGCAGCTGCAGCAGCTTGCCAATGTCCACCTGCGCACACACCACAGCAGCAGGCGCAGCAGCAGCAGCAGTTGGCGTGTGGTTGCATGCAGCTGCAGCAGCCGGCCTATGTCCACCTGCAGCAGCAGCAGCAGCAGCAGTTGGCGTGTGGGTCCCACACGCACCGGGTGCATGCAGCTGCAGCCTGCCAATGTCCACCTGCAGCAGCAGCAGCAGCAGCAGTTGGCGTGTGGGTGCATGCAGCTGGGGCAGCCTATGAAACATGCATGCAGATCACAGATACACTGCGACAGCAATGCAGGAACATCCATTGTCAAGTGCTGCACCTGCATTGCCATTCGTTGCCCGAGCACTTGCCCAGCTGTCTCCAAACCAGTCTTCCTACGCAGCGCGTGACCTCCTTGGGATGAAACAGGCACAAGTCACAGGCAGAAGGAACACGTGGCGCAGTGGTGATGACGGACGAACAGTGGCCGAAAGGTTGCAGGTTCGATTCTGAGCCTAAGCAGTATGTCCCTGGACTCAGGGATACAGTCGGCGAAAGCCGAAGGAAGGATGCTGCTAATGTCCTCGCGACTCTCCGCAGGACTCCGTCGATTGCTGGCTATATACACACCGGCCCTGCTAGGTATGCAGTCCACCGTATGGGTGATTCCCACATGCTGCCTAGGAAGGGGTGTAAGGGTCTGGGTGGTCTACCTTACACCGAAAATAGAGAGAATAATCAGTCTGCTTTCCGCCTCCCCAGTGGGTGAGGCGCGGTTGCCGATGCCGAAAGGTATGGCTTACAAGGATTGATTGATTTTATTAGGCAGAAGTAGCAGGCGTGTGCAGCACATAATGTGCATGCCCTAGCATCTCAAGTGGCAGCCGCACACCTTTGGGTAGAATGTTTTGAGTGTGATGACCAGCGCCACCACTCTGTCAACATCCTTGAGTATGCCGGCCTGCAGCAGCAGCAACTCAAAGCAGCACATACACCAGCTCAGGCTTGAGAACAAAAAACTGTAGGCGGGGGGCCATTCAGCAAGGTCCACAGCGATGCAGTGGTTCTGGGAGTTTTAAGAGCCGTACAAGCCGCTCTTAGGCAGTGCTTCCTAGCTGATGTAGAAAATCACGCTTGTATGTACGTGGGCCTGCTGGATCTAGTTCTCAAGTGCTGTGGCTGCTCACGCAGCGGAAACTACTCGAAACAACATCGACGTTGATGCAGTTACTGCTGTCGCAGCAGGCAGCGACTACAAAGGATGCTGCCGCTGCTGTCGCTGCTGCTGATGCCGCTGCCGTTGCCGCTGCGCACCCATTCTGAGGCCTTCATTTGGTCCAGGTTGGGCTGCAGCCCCGGCACCAGCTGCTGCAGCTTGGCCAGGTTGGACTCAATCACCTGGGGCAAAAAAAGGGCAGAAGCAGCAGCAGCAGCAGCGGCTCAGCCGAGCGATCATCAGAGGAGGCTAAGCAGTACCAGCTGCTGCAGCTTGGCCAGGTTGGACTCAATCACCTGGCACAAGGAAGCGGCAGCAGCAGCAGCAGCAGAAGCAACTCATAGATGGTCAAAAGAGGAAGCTGAGGCTTGAAGCAGCAGAAGCACTTAGAGGGTTGAGGCCAGGTTGGACTCAATCACCTGGCAGCAGCCAGCAGCAGCAACAGCCGCAGCAGCAGCGACTCAGCTGATGATCAACAGAGGCGGCTAAGCAGCACAATTGTTGCTGCTATTAGTCACTGACGCAGCTCCGCTGCAGCAGAGGCACATAGAGAGTTGATGCAGCGGGGGCATATGCTTGCACAGGCCAACAGAGACGCGCAGCGCGGCAGGCACCCATCCCCGTGCCATTCGGCATCCAGGGGGTTACATGAGGTGACACAACGGTGACCTTCCTGCAGCGTTTGGCTTATGTAAGCTTGCTGTTCTTTGGTTGTTACGCGCCAACAACAAAAGCATGCTGTGACGTCAATTCTGCCACAACAACAGCCGATGCTGCAGAGCAGGACTGAGCTGCCTTCTGATCAGCGTGCCCCCTGTGGCCCACCAGCCCCTCCCCACACATTTCCCAAAAGTTGGGTGCTGGTTCATAAGTACAGCTGTGTTTGACTGGTCAGATCTGCTGATAAGCCCTGCTAGGCTGCTGCTGCTGCTGTCATTTTGCCAGTACACCATCGCACATCTGCCTGCCTCGGTACAGGCATCAAGTCTGCCTGTTCCCAGCACAGGGCCCTGCTGCACATATATATCTGCTGCTTCTTTGCGCATCACTCCTGCCTCGCCGCAGTTGCCTGCTGCCCAACATCCATCCGGGACATGTCCAGCCATGCTATGTATGCAGCGAACCTCGCAGTTGCGTCCAGCTGCTCACCTCTGCGGATGTGCCCTGCTTTGCTGCTGCTGCCGTCATCTCGGCCAGCTCCCGCTTGCGCCGCCGCTCCGCGAGGTCCAACTGCTGGAAGGGCTCCACCTGGCAGGGGGTAGAAGCAGAAAGTTTGCTGAGGATATGAGACGCGTGTAGTACTATGCGCTGTGCATACACTGTACCGGTGAGCTGCCATGCCAGCAAGGTCCAACTCCTGGGAGGGCTCCACCTGGCAGGGTGGACGCAACAGGTTCAGAGGCGCGTGGAATGCTGTGCACTGAGCATACACGGTGATTGTGAGCCTGGCAGGGCAGACGCAACATGCATGATGAGGGGCTCGTGGCAGGGTGGAAGCATCATATGATGGGAGGGGTCCGTGTAGCACTGTGCACTGTGCATACACTGTGACTGTGAGCTGCCATGCCATTCCAAAGGATCAGGGTATAACGCTTGTTGCACAATTGGGGATGCCGCACACAGCAGAGACATGTTGGGCAGCGGCTACTGCACTGCCAGCAAGCACTTGCTGCAAGTGCAGCGCTGTGACACCACACTGCGCCAGGGTGAGCGCAAGCACTGTAGTACTGAGCAACGGTGAAGTAATATGGCAGTGATCTAACATGCAACAGGCTCACCTCTACTTTCCGCAGGTACAAGCTGCTGAGGGTGTGATTGACTGCTAGCGTCTCGCCCCACTTGTCAGGTTGCTGCTCTGTACTGCTGCCACTGCTGCTGCTGCTGCTGTTGCTGGCTTCAGGTCCCGTTTTAGTGCTTTCTGGAGATGTTGCACTGCTTGCTGCAGCCCCTGCTGCGTCAGAACGGCTGGTATGCATGCGGGGGTCAACAGTGCTGAAGGGCGCCATATATTCTGCTGGAGTGATGGCTGCTTGCGGTGCCGCGTTATACGATTTGTTTGACTGCTTGGAAGCCACATTTCCGTCTTTGCGGGCCGCACTGCATCGACACCGACTGATCGGAACACCAAGAAGCAAGCTCAATGCCTGCCCGCCCGTCGCCTGCAAACTCAGGCGCCTGACATGCTGCGTGACCCATTTTGTGTTCGGAGTGTTACAGCACAGCGACTGCATCGCGGTTTTCCACCTTTCGCAAGCTGCAACGACAGTGCTGTTGCGATCAGTATTCCAGAAGCTTGACGCCAGCGTTATCAGCGAGGAATATACCAGTGACAGACGTAGCAAGACACATGCAGCTGTGCTGATCTGGGCCAATGTGTCGGTAGGGTTGTTCCGGTGGCACTTGCCAGGTCAGCTGTTACGTCGATCAGCAATCAACCAGACAACACCAACCGCTCATTGTAGTCTTGAACTCTACTTTAACCCAACTTTGCTGAATAGTTGCTGCGTGATCTGAAACTCGCCACACCCGGCAGTCACCAGCCTTCAAACATCACATTAGCATGCAGGGGAAGGGTGTCACTGCATGCTTTGCTGCTTGGTGCTGCTATTATACATGATCATGTCACAAGAGTCTCAAGCAGCATGCTCCACGGAGCATCAGTGGTGCTTTATCAAGCATGGTGCTTGACACTCTTCCTGAGCACTTTGCAGCAGTGCCAGTCCTGACAGCATTACTACACGTGGCAGGTGACCCCCTGAAGCAGTCACTGGCATTCTGACATGTCAAAATGCGGATTTAGACGGAATCCATGTCATGGCAGTGACTAATCAGTATGAAGGATCCGGTCTTTGGTGTGTACGACTGTCCGCTCTTTGACAACTGCCATTAGAATATTCATTAATGTACGACGCACCAGTATGACGTAATGACCAGGCTCTGGCTGGTCCGACCAGTCACTGGTACGGCCCGTACCGGCCGGGCCGGTACTGCCATCTGCTACAGTCTTCAGCCCGCAAGAATCTTGCAGGCACATGCGACCAAGAGCACTGGTTTGCATCACTTATAGATAGTCGCAACCAATGAAAGGTTGAGCGCATCCGCAGTCTGGCCATACTTGGCGTCAATTACATGCCTTTACCACCACCCCGCTGTCCGCTGCAGCAGTGCTACAAGAGGAAAACAGCCAGCATATGTTGCCGGCCGAGCAAACAAGAAGGAAACCATCAGCTCGCAAAGCAGACAGCCTTACAAGGGCGCACTTTACACTCACCAAACGTTTTCTTGCTCAACACCAACAGGATTTATATAAGACACCACACTTGCAGCTGCTTGATACGATTAGGTCATGCTATGACTGGATTGCTCCAGATGTGGGACGGATTAAGATGTGGATGAATGGAATACTGTGCATTACACGCAGGTGGTGCCATTGCACCCCACTGGGTCCTCTGATATGGTTATTATGGTTATTAGTGGCAGCAGTGGTTTGGATATGGATTTGGACTGAGGTGTGTGCACGCGTGTTGGGCATGGGGAACGCCACAGGAATGTGCGTGTCCGTGTCATAGGGTGTGGTAGCATTCCTGTAGAAACCTGCAGCTACGTAACAAAACTATATCCACATAATATATCGGAGTTCGAGTTACAGCTATCTTCCTAATCCCTGTCTGCTGCTTGGTTTCACCCTGCTAGCGCTACACTACTTCACACCTGCCATTACACAGAACCATTTTTGCGTACCAGGAGCTTCATGTATTTACGGGGGAACGTAACAATCCTATATCCATTGTGTTTCACCGGCGTTCGTGTTACTACCATCTTCCTTTCCCCTGTGTACTGCCTGCTGTCACCCTGCTGCTGGCATGACCCTACTTCATGCTCCCCACAACACAGAACGACACCCAGAACGTACTGTTGCTGCTGCACTTGTTGCTGTGGCTAATGAGCTATTTGCGAGGTGCGTCAAGATACGAAGGTGCCTACGGCCTGATGCTGTCACTTTCATCGAGGGTTCTCGCGGACTGGACTGGCACTGGCGGTATATGGGCTGGGCAGCGCGTGTCACGGGGTGCCCGCTCGGGCCACTCTCGTTGACACTGCGTTGTCCCTTATGTCGTTTCTGCGCTACAGGTGCGTTTGACGATGATGCCTGCATGCTGGACGGGATGCCTGCATGCTGGACGGCTTGCCTGCATGGACAGCCCACTTGGAGTACCAGGAGAGCTTGGCGCTCCTGGTCAAGCATTGCATGAAGGTATGATGATGTTGCTTTTACCTGGAGTCCAGGATCCGCCTAATACGTTCACTTCACACAAGAACAATGCTCCAGATGCTGTAAGTACCCGCCAGCTGCACAATACGTTTAGAT
>CADDIJ020002618.1:0-11084 GCA_902809745.2 Tetradesmus lagerheimii | reverse complement strand
TAGCCCGTAGAAGGACTGACTGAATCATTGATAGCAAACTCCGCCAAATCTAGGTAATCGTCCCAATCATCCTGGCGAGGTGAAACAAAGTGGCGTAACACCTCTTCCAAGGTGCGGTTCGCACGCTCACTCTGGCCATCAGCCTGCGGGTGAAAAGCTGTAGAAAACCGCAGCTCAGTGCCAAGAGCTTTGAACAATGCCTGCCAAAAGTGGCTCAGAAACCGCCGATCCCCGTCAGAGATAATGACACGAGGCAAACCATGGTGCTTATACCATGTACGCACAAATACGTTGGCGATCGCCTCCGCTCCTGCAGTCTTAGTGGTGGGTGCAAAGTGGACCATCTTGGTCAGGCGATCCACAAAGGTCACCACCGCATCATGCCCCTCCTTGGTAACAGGCAGATCTGTGATCAAATCCATGGTAATCTGCTCCCATTTTGCCGTAGGTACAGGTAAAGGCTGCAGAAGACCAAGAGGTCGCTGCATCACAGGCTTATTGCGCTGACATGAAGGACATGCCACAACATAAGAATAGACAGAACGGCTCATGTGCGGCCACCAAAATCTCATGGCCACACGTTGCAGGGTCTTGGTGTGGCCAAGATGTCCTGCACTTGGACAGTCATGGCACTCGGCAATAATGCGCTTCCTGAGCTCGGGAATTGCTGAGATAGCCACGCGATCCTGGAAGTACCACAACCCATCATGCATCCACAGACCTGGCATCACGTCATCATAGTAGTGATCCTTCTCATATCCAGCCTGAATCTCCTCTTTCAGGTTGCTAGGCACAGATGCCGTAGCAAGCTCAATTGAGGCGAGATCCGGGCGCCGTGACAGAGGATCTGACAAATTCTTAGCTCCCTCCTTGTAAGCAATCTCCGTACCACTGTAGTATGACTCGATCCACTGACTCCACTTGGCCTGTCGTCGAGAAAGATCCTGCTTCTTGTTGAACCAAGTATGATTCAGGTGATCAGAGTTGACCTTGAAGGGAACTCCTTCCAGATAGCAACGCCACTGCTGTAGAGCGTAGTAGATTGCAAGCATCTCCCGATCTCCAGTGGGGTAGTTGCGCTCTGTTGGCGAGAGCTTCCGTGAGTGAGTGAGTGAGTGTCTACGCGAGATGTGTTACACTTAACATCCGCGTACGTTGAGGGAGGGGGTGTGCGTGACGTATGGTCTTCACACCCCCTACCATCCCCTCCAGGCTCTAAAGCTCAGTAGGGGTGCCTCCGGCGGCGGTTTAGCTCTTGTGTTTTTTTGTTTTGCGGTGTTGGGGGGCGCCTTCCTTCCCCCGTTTGCGGACAGCCTGCATGCTGGGCTTGATTCCCAGTTTGTTGTTTATCAGGGCCCGCCTTTGCTTCCAGACGTTGCTCAGCCCCTCAATTGCAATCATGTGTAGTTTTCTAGCTAATCCGTCTAGTTGGGATCCAGCTACTCCAAGGTGGTCTTGCATTTGTTGTACAAACGAGTTGTAGATGGTTCCTGAAACTCCTAACATGAGGGTGCAGTATTTGACCGTGGCGGCAGGGTCATATTTCTTTATGGCCTGCTCAAGTGCTTTGTGCTGTTCGGTAGCCCTAGCTTCCTGGTCTTCAGGTTTTGTGTCTCTACAGTATTTGATTTCCACAATAGTGTACCTTCTGGTGTTGGTGTCGGCGTCGTGGTGATATAGTAGGGCATCCGGGATGCTTAAGTCCTTTAATTGTTGTTTTAGTGCTAGCGGCATGGATGGTGGCAGTATTTCTATGGGTATCTTTTTCTGTATCTTTAGGGAGGGCAGTCCCTCTTCCTGCCTTCTTTTGTTCAGACCAACATCTGCTGTTAGCAGTTCACCACCCTTGCCTCCGGCGTATATGGCCTCGACAATTGCCGTTCCAGCATTGTTGTGCCGCTTTGTGACGCTTCCCGACAGCTTGCTACACGCACTGACTGCATGTTGTCCACCGTCCTCCTGTCCACACAGGGGGCAAGCTTCCGTGACAGATAAGCCACGGGTTGCAAGCCCTTGCCCTGATTTTGAAGTAGTACCGCTCCAAGCGCAAACTTAGAGGCGTCGGTGTAGACCTCATAAGGCAAGCTCGGATCAGGCGTCACCAGTACAGGTGCGGACACCAATGCCTTCTTCAGCTCGTCGAAGGCCCGACCTTCTACATCATCCCGCCAGTGCCACTTGATGCTCTCCTTGGTGAGCTCCGTCAACGGGTACGCCTTTTGAGCATAGTGCTGAATGAAGCGCCGGTAGTAACCAGTCAAACCGAGAAAACCTCGCACTTCACGCACAGTGCCAGGTGTCGGCCACCCCGTAACCGCTGCCACCTTCTTGGGATCTGGCTTAATGCCGTCGGCACTGACGACATGTCCCAAGAAATCGATTTCGCTGAGCCCAAATGCACATTTGTCAAGCCCCAGATAAAGCTGATTCTCCCTCAAAACCGCGAGTACCTTAGCCACGTGCTCCAAATGCTCATCAGGTGTCTTGGAAAAGATCAAGATGTCATCCAAGTACACCACCACGAACTTATCAAGATATGGCTGCAAAATCTTATTCATCAAATGCTGAAAAGTTGCGGGTGCGTTGGTCAACCCAAAAGGCATAACCTTCCACTCAAAGTGACCACAACGCGTCCGGAACGCGGTTTTTGGCACATCCTGCTCAGCAATGCGGATCTGCCAATAGCCACTCTGAAGATCAAGCTTGCTGAACATCGTCGCCCCATGAAGCTGATCCATCAGCTCGTCAATGCGAGGCAAAGGATAGCGGTTTTTCACCGTTATCTTGTTTAGCGCCCGATAGTCAATGCACATACGAAGCTTACCACTCTTCTTAGGAACAAAAAGAATGGGTGCTCCATACGGCGACTTGGAAGGTTGGATGAACCCCATGTCAATCAGGTCCGTTAGTTGTCGCTTGACCTCCGCCAGCTCCAAAGGGCTCATGTGATAAATACGTAGGCAAGGGGGCTTGGCACCAGGCTCCAGCTCAATCTCATGTTCCACACCTCGGGATGGAGGTACACCTTTTGGCAGTTTGCCAAAGATGGCTGAGTACTTGTGAAGTACCCCCTTCATCCGTTCAACCCACTCGGGATCCCCCGAAGGAAGAGAGAGGTCATCTATCGCACGGATAGTTGGGTCCTCCTCAACCTCCTTGAGGATGGCAAGGTAAGCAATTGCGCCCTTGCGTAACTCCCGCTTGAGTTGAAGTGCAGACAACAAACTGACACCGGGAGTTGTCCTCTCGATGTTAGAGGGTTGCTGCAAGGTGTATGTGACGTCCCTCTTTTCAATGGTGATGGTGTTAGACACCCAGTCGATGGCAGGGTTGTGAGCAGTCAACCAAGGCTTGCCAAGGATGATGTCGTATGGTGCCCTTGGAGCGCCCTTGCACTTCACTTGTTCTGGCTGAATGGGGTGTGAAGCCATTGCACATGTGGCTTCATCAGAGGGCGATGGAGTATTACTTTAGGGTCCAGCGTATGCAGAATTCGCGTTTGCCACGTCAGGTTTCTCAGCTGAGTGGAAGCGCCCTAGTGGTGCTGTTGCGGTGACACCTTGGCATAAGTATGTGCAGAGTTTGCTTTGCAAGTATGGTGTGGATGTTGAGGCGGCGGCTGATCGAGCTAATGCGTGCAAGAATCACATCAACCGTCAGGTCAAGAAGCTGCATGCAGACACAATTGTTTGTGAATCACTGCAGCACTCTACTTTGAGCCGTTACATCACGCATGTGCACCCTACACATGCTGATGCCATGCGTTTTAAAAGGGCTAGGCCCTTTTTGTGTTCTGGTGCGCCAACGTGTGGTATTGAGTTGCTGATGCGTGTTCGAATGGGCTGTCTTTGCGTGCATGAGCGTACCAGTCGTTATGGCGGCAGCAGAGCTGATTCTAACACAGAATGTCCTGCTTGTGGTCAGGGTTTTGAGTCTTTGTCACATCTGATGTTTGATTGTCCCGCTACTTCTGCTCAGAGGGATACTATGCTTGATGAAATTCGGTCTGTTTTGCGTGATGTTGCTGGCGGCGCTGAAAAATTGCGCAATGTGTTGTCGTTGACTGATGCATCCACCAAGTTGTTGCGTTTTGTTTCTGATGATATTTGGGGTAGTAGGGGGGTGTGCCGAGTGATATCTAGGAGCATTGCTGAGTATCTTGTCCAAGCTTGGGATGTGCGTAATAATTGCAAACACAATGGAGCAGTGCTCCCTCTTTCTTCCGCTCCTGAGGGGCGCGGGGCCGATGGCGTTGATGCTATGGCTTAATGGGTAACATGATGATGATGATGAAACAAACGAAACTCACACACCCTGTGGCACGAGGCATACGAGCTATGCAGCTAGGCAGCCAGCCTGGATGCTGGCAACCCTGCACAAACACCAAGTTACAGTGTAACACCACACCACAACGCGTTGGCTGTTACAGCTCTGCCTACAGGCGTCATTATATCTACTCAAGCTGCCAGCTCCCAGACAGGCAGCGCGAGCCTTCCTAAAAAGAGAAACATGTCTCCTCTTGCCACAAAATGCTCTCTCGCTAGGCTTGCCTGCTGCCAGTCAAGCACTGCTCATCAGTGATGAAGTGCATCACCGCTGCTTGAATCCCATCCACACATACGCGCCCGTGTTTGTCAGCCCCAGCGACTCCATCAGCTGTATGGATGCCGTGTTCTTCTGCACCACGTAGCAGTACACATGGCCCCCAGGCCACTGCTCCCCAGCATTGCCAGCATCCGAGGCACCACCGCCACATTCACTGCTTGCCGTGGCCGCTTGCTGCCGCAGCTGCTGCAGCTGCTCATCTTGCTGCTGGTGCTGCAGCTGCAGCTTGCACAACAGGCTGGCAAACGCCCACTTGCCTAGCCCTTCCCTGCGGTGGCTGTCCACTGTGTGCAGCATGCCAGCACAGCCGGGCTCCACTTCAAGCACCCAGGCAACCGGCTCGCCAGTTGAGGTGTTGCGCACGCATGCGTTGTGGCGCTCTGCTATGAGCTGCTCAATCATTGCCTGCGAACCAGGGCTCCTGCAAACAGCATCAGTTACGATAAGACAACCGCAAGAGGCCAGAGAAAGTGAGAGAGCACAAGCCAACAGATGGGTGGTCTACAGCAACTGCTGAAAAGAGGAGGGTTGCAAAGTGTTCACTGTCATGCCGACAAGTGCGCAGATGTCGCCACCACTGTGTAGTTCAGCAGCACGCCGCCGCACCTGAACGTCCACAAGCCATCCACCAACGCTGCATCCCGCTGCTGCAACGTGCTCAGCTCAAAGGCCCCTGCAAGCTGCTGTGCCATCCTGCTGCACTGGTGCTGCAGCTGATTCGCCAGCTGCTGCTCAAGCACATATTGGTAGCAGGGGTTGAAGTATAACTCCTGGTAGGCGCTGGCTGTAAACACCTGGCGTGTGTGCTGCACTGCCGTGTCAGGTAGGGCGGAGAACCTGCACTCTCCTGGTTGCTGCTGTACGATTTGCTGTGCTGCGTGAGCATAGTCTGGCTGCCCATGCTGCAAGTTGCCATACACGGTGCACCTGTTTCAACAACCATGATGTTGAGAAAGGCGAAGCAGCACACAATGTGTTGCCGTTGGGAATAGCGATAATGTCAATGCATTTCTGCAACGCGCAGCTGCTGATGCTGGCTTGCCGCAAAGTGCTATTTCATGCGCCACAAACATGAAAAGCGTGCAACGCCATGTGCCAACTTGATGCTGCGCTGCCATATGATATGTATGCAACACCAACAGCATGTGGCAGTGCAGCCATTCAAGATGCTGCTTTGCCACATTGCATTGCCATGTCTTAGTCACATAGCACCTTTGCATGCAGCTACATCCCACTCACCTGATGGCACCATCATGTAGCTCTTCATGCGTGAGGGCATAGCTGCTGCAGGCGTGCTGCTGCAGCCTGTCGCTACCAGTGCTGCTGCTGTGGATGTGCTGCTCGTACAGGCTCAGACCCTTGTCGTGATCAGTGTGCAGCAGCACAGATCTAAGTTTTGAGGGGTCTGTTGCTGCTGGTGCCCAGCGTATGTGCTTTGTGGGGACAAGCTCGTGCATGTGCGCCAGTTTGTGGTTGGGACCAATGATCTGCTGCATTGCTCTTCAGGGCGTTTGCGCGGTTTGTGCCGTCAGCAAACAGTAGTAGCGTAGCGGCTAAAGGGCTGCTGGCACAATTATGCACTGATGAGCACGAGTGAGAGCCTTGCTTGAGTTGCAAGCAGCAAGAACCCTAGGTGTTGTACCATATCATTCAGTACAACAGGGGAATCTGTATCCGAAGTGTCTCACTGCCTCTATGCAGTCATCCAGTATGACGTGTGTAAAGGCAACTTGCATCGCATGGCCACTCGTTCCGAATGCATCTTGATCTGCGACCATGCTTGGTTTGTGCAGCTCGCTGAGCCTCGCGATTACCTAAGGGCACATGAAAGCCCTGAAAATGCTGCTGAAAACAGGCAATGGTCTGTCTACGAACTGCTACTCGAACCTGTCGGGGCTTGGCCGCACTCACGGCCGTAGAAGTACAGTTGACGTGTTCAGGCGCGTCTCTTACAAGCAGTCAGCACCTTACAGCACTGAGTATGGGGTGGCAGCAGTAAGAGTACAGGGACCAGTACAAGGGGCACCAACAGCAACAGCAGCAGCGGCATTCTCCACAGCAGCTACAGCAGCAGCGACAGCAGAAGCAGGTGCCAGCAAGAAGATCCTGCTTATAGATGGACACAACTTGGCATCAAGGGTACGTTCTGGTCTGTCCAAACCCACACATTCATCTCCAAATGTGTCCTTGTGCTCACTGTCTTACTTGCTTGCTTCACTGCACAGAACATGCATTCTCTTTCGTGCATGTCTTGGCCACTCACAGCAGCCAGCAGCGGAATAGGAAACACGTGCGTTTCATGCCATAGGTGGATTTGCAATCAGCACTGCGCCAGGCAAGCCCGGCGCTTGTCTGCCTGCAGCACATCTGCGCATATGCATATGTTGCAGGCCTGCGCCAAACTACGTCCATATCTGTTCTTGTGACATGTGCTGCCCTGCAGGCCTACTGGGGCATGATGTACCGCTCCAACCAGTCCTTCTGCACCAGTGACGGCATCCCCACCACGGTCTGCTTCGGCTTCCTGCGCTCACTGGCAGCGCTGCTGGAGCAGGAGCAGCCACACGCGCTGCTCGTGGCGTTTGACGCGCCAGCAAAGTCCTTCAGGTGACCTGCGAGCCGCATCAAGGGCTCAACAAAATAGCAGCACATCACCATTACAGCAACCGACATTTGAGGTCTGAAGTTGTTGCAGCGCAAGCTGCGATTTCCACGTCCGTGTCCTAGCCACTGCAAATGTGCAGCTGCAGTCCAGCCAGCAACGTGTCAGCCCCAGCATAAGTGTATGTAGCGCCAAGCACCTCACCCAACTGGTCCCTTGGCCAGCTGAGTGACGGTAAAAGGCCTCCGGTCCTTGAATTGTCCAATACGGAAACGTAGGTCAGGCACGACTGTCCCCGCATCTTGCAGTGAACCGTTGGCGAGCCTCACTTGACGTCGATGGAGCTTGAGAGTCGGCAATCGGAACTTCATCACCACCCTCGGATCGATGTAGTCCTCACTCGCACCTGAGTCTACTAGCACATCAAGCACCTCGCCGCGGCACTTGGCCTTCAGACGAATGAGCTCATGGCTAGCAGGCTCAAGACCACCTAGCTCCATGGCGGTGCACGAGTGTTCGGCCTCGGGTGCAGTGAGTGTCTCCAGCTCCTGCTTCGCTGGCAACTCCTCCTCCCATGGCCTTGGCTTCACTCCTGTGTTCACGGGCGGATCCCACAGAATGATCACCGGCCATTGAGAAGCTTGCTCCACCCACCTGTCCCCGGATGGGATAGAGAACAAGCCCTCCGTTCCCGCAGGGTACTCGTGAATTACCCTCATCCCATGCGTCAGCTTCCACCACGGCTTCCTGTCCCACTCCGCATCAGGCATCAGTTCCCTCAACTGCCAAATGGCCAAAGCAGGCATTGCTGGCTCAGAAGACGAAGATAAGTACTCGGAGGCCATGAGCGAGTCGGGAGAGGTAATCACATACATCACTAGGCGGTTGGGTTCTGCTGTTTGGGGACGCATATGCTTTACGCACAGGGATGCAGCCCCTAGTGCAGTTCAGCAGCCGTGTCAAAGTCACACTCCCCAAACTAGTTTCTTCTCTCGCAACCAAGCCTGCATTATGCACCATCATGGACCCATCTGCTTGGCTAGGCAGCACAATCTTATGTGTATGCTGCAAATAAACCCCTGCCTAGCAGACATGTGTGGAAGAGAAACGACCCACCACCCAGGACAAACCCTACTTATGCATGCTGGCCCTATATTTACGATTGTTCTGCCCGCACTGCCACCTGCCACGCACCACCACAATCTCACACCCTGCCGCCTGCCCACACACCCTACCAGAACACCACTGACGACCCCAACGTCGGCGCCGGCGGCCAGTAAACCTAAAGACCGGGGACGGTCGGGCTCGCCTGCTGGAGCACATCGAACCGGGGCATGCAAGCTGGCGGCAGCCACTATCAGCGGGAGGGGCGATAATGTAGTTCCCACAGTGTTGTACGAGGGGGGCCAGGGGATGGAAAGTGCTCAGGGCACTAGGGGTTGTAAGCTACCCGTGAAGTGCGGGGGTGAAGAAAGTATGAGGCATGAGGCTGCAACTGAGTGTAAAAGCCTTTTCCTATGTGTTACCATCCAGCCATGTTTTGGAGGGAAATTCCATGCATGCATCAGGGGCAATGATCTAGATGCTCCAAGTATGCATACAAGTATGCATATGCCCCTGGTCGCCACAATTATTGCAATCGCAAGCCTCTGTGCGCACGCACTATACAACATAGGGCTCAGACGACACCTCCACGGGTGGAACTGCAACACTATTCGGCTAGGGCGCAGTGGGAGGACGATGACCGGAATGATAAGATCAAACATCAATGGGCTGCTCCGCGTCATTGTGTTACAATGCTTAGCAAGCACAGTCACAGCCTCGCAACTGGCCCGAGCGGACATACCTGCAGCCAGGCTGGCTGCAGGAGTAGTGATGGCAGCAACAGCAGCTATCGCCTGCGCCAAATTAGTCAAGGCGCGGGGACCGCGACACACCACCCGCACGATTGCACAAGCAGAAAAACATGCTGCTGTAACTGCCAAAACGACCAGGGCCCCCCGGGGGCTGGGCCAGCCACCACAGCACACATGTCCTCTGACAAATGCAGGGCCTAAGAGCATGCATGCACATGGGGGTGGCAAGGCGACCACACCCAGGATCAGGCTATATGCTGCATGTACAAAAACACATAAACTGCGGCGATGGATAGGGCTAGCAAAGGATAAACAACTTGCAGCCCATCGCAAGTGCGCCAGCAGCAACTGGGGCCACTTCAACAAGATTAGAGCCAGAGCCAGGGACGATGCACTTCACTGTAAACCACTCCGTGTTGAGTCAACCAGCAGCCTCTATAAAACACTATACCTCCGGGAGACATCGTTGATTGCTGCTAGAAAATTACTACAGAACATACAAAAGCTTGAGCCAGAAATTCCACCACGACAAATTCCCCACCCAATCACAAAATCCCTGACAAACAGGCACGCCAGCATGGTTGCCAGGGCAAGGGCCAAGCAAAGCAAATACAAGGCCACAAGGCAGTACAAACCTACACCACAGAAATCTAAGCGTACGTGTGCACAACCAGCCGCACCTAGCCCCATGGGCAAACCTGCTCAAAGCAGCAAGTCTGACCCGGCAATACAAACTAGTGAGGGATGTGGCACAAGCAGCATGTCTAAGGCAGCACAAGGGCCCCACTGCAAGCGACCAAGCGCCGCACACCCCCACCAAGCCACACAGGGCTGCTACAGCAACAAAAGCTGGAACACAAGAGCCGTGTTACGTTGGCAGTGCTAGCAACCCATGCAAGCATCACCACACGCCCAGCGCAGAAAAGACCCCAACTTGCAAATGCCACACTACCCCCAAACCGACGCCACCGCCACAGACAGATCACATGCAAAAGGCAGGAGGGTCTAATACGAGCAGAGGCCCAAAGCACGACATGAATAGGGCAGAGTGGGTCCACCCCAGCACAGTGAGGTTTGGTAGGGGTACAGCATATGTAGAGCCACAAGTAGGCATGCAATGCGGAGCACATGCCTTGCATGCACTGCTAGGGAGGAGGGTAGCTAGAAGCCTACAATACCTGTACACCGACCTGTGCCGCACTGGTGCCCCACGGAGCCCTCGTGGGGATAGACTGGTGCGGTTCAGAGAGGATGGAAACTACACAGTTGGAGCCATCAACCATTGGCTGTACGAGCACACTCGCACCAATGCAATGCTCACACATGTCATAACCAGCACCCTAGCCCCCCACACACAGCTGGAGGTACTGGCTGCCGCACCACAAGGATGTAAGGCCTTCTTGGTACACGTGCCAGGGCACTACGTAACATGGATTGAATCTGGAGGGGAATGGTATGAGTGTGATAGCCTGAAATGCAGTGTAGGCAACCCTAGGTTGCGCCGCCTAAACCCAAATGACTGGTGGACCTGCAACGGTACATTCTTTTGCCTTGTTGAAGCATATGCATACCTCCACAACCACACCCTGGTGCAGCCCAGCGTGGCTGAACGCATGACTCTAGGGGAAGCAGCACAGTGCAGATGGGTGGATGGTACAAGACTATACGTAGCAGAAGAAATCACTAGAACTGTGCCACATGCTGCAACCAGACCAAGCGGCCAGCGTACACAGGGCCGCATCAATAAAAGCACAGCACAACCAACACCCCAGAGGCCTCAGAACCATGTGCCGGCACCAGCACATCTGGCAAGTACAGAAGCAACAGTGGCTAAACAATCACCAGCACCCCCAGCACGCCAATCGCAGCAAAAGCCCAAAGACCCACCGCAATGCATAGCCGCCTCTCGTACAACCCTGCCAACCCAACAACCTCCCCCAAAACCACCAACAAACCAGCCAACAACCACCAAACCGCAGCCAAAGCCGAAACTGCAAAAAGCTGCAGCCAATACACAACCA
>CADDIJ020002615.1:0-105735 GCA_902809745.2 Tetradesmus lagerheimii | reverse complement strand
GCGGTTTTTCACCGTTATCTTGTTCAGCGCCCGATAGTCAATGCACATACGAAGCTTACCACTCTTCTTAGGAACAAAGAGAATGGGTGCTCCATACGGCGACTTGGAAGGTTGGATGAACCCCATGTCAATCAGGTCCGTTAGTTGTTGCTTGACCTCTGCCAGCTCCAAAGGGCTCATGTGATAAATACGTAGGTAAGGGGGCTTGGCACCAGGCTCCAGCTCAATCTCATGTTCCACACCTCGGGATGGAGGTACACCTTTTGGCAGTTTGCCAAAGATGGCTGAATACTTGTGAAGTACCCCCTTCATCCGTTCAACCCACTCGGGATCCCCGAAGGAAAGGAGAGGTCATCTATCGCACGGATAGTTGGGTCCTCCTCAACCTCCTTGAGGATGGCAAGGTAAGCAATTGCGCCCTTGCGTAACTCCCGCTTGAGTTGAAGTGCAGACAATAAACTGACACCGGGAGTTGTCCTCTCGATGTTAGAGGGTTGCTGCAAGGTGTATGTGACGTCCCTCTTTTCAATGGTGATGGTGTTAGACACCCAGTCGATGGCAGGGTTGTGAGCAGTCAACCAAGGCTTGCCAAGGATGATGTCGTATGGCGCCAGCTGAGTGACGGTAAAAGGCCTCCGGTCCTTGAATTGTCCAATACGGAAACGTAGGTCAGGCACGACCGTCCCCGCATCTTGCAGTGAACCGTTGGCGAGCCTCACTTGACGTCGATGGAGCTTGAGAGTAGGCAATCGGAACTTCATCACCACCCTCAGATCGATGTAGTCCTCACTCGCACCTGAGTCTACTAGCACATCAAGCACCTCGCCGCGGCACTTGGCCTTCAGACGAATGAGCTCATGGCTAGCAGGCTCAAGACCACCTAGCTCCATGGCGGTGCACGAGGCTTCGGCCTCGGGTGCAGTGAGTGTCTCCAGCTCCTGCTTCGCCGGCAACTCCTCCTCCCATGGCCTTGGCTTCACTCCTGTGTTCACGGGCGGATCCCACAGGATGATCACCGACCATTGAGAAGCTTGCTCCACCCACCTGTCCCCGGATGGGATAGAGAACAAGCCCTCCGTTCCCGCAGGGTACTCGTGAATTACCCTCATCCCCTGCGTCAGCTTCCACCACGGCTTCCTGTCCCACTTGGGCAGGATAAACACGCCGCATGTCGTCTCCGGTGCGGTCTTCTTACAATCCAGGTAGTGCCTCAGATATTGGCCAACATGCCGGAAAGGCACATTCAGCCATACTGACTCGCCGCTGACATTAGCCTTGCGGAAGTCAGTGAAGCCCTTGTAGAACTTGTCAGCCTGGGCAGTCTCCTCACGTGCGCAGGCGTCCACTGAGAATGGCCCGTAAGCATCGGCATACTTGACCTTCTCCAGGCGTTTGAACAGCCAGTAGGTACAGTCCCGCAGTCGTCCACAACGACGGGTACCCGCTTTTCCCTGGGCTGCACTGGATGCTCCAGGCTCACTAGGCCTTTGTGAGCCTTCTACCTGGCGTGAGTCTCTCACAGGCGCACGGGGCTGAGCCTGCTCAATGCGCACAGTACGACCCACACTACTGCACGCGCCCTTCAGTTTGACCGTGCAGAGGTGTCCCCATCACGCTGCTTGTACGCTTGCAGCTTCTTGCAATCCCGCCGCTTGTGCCCTGGCTTGCCACAGTAGAAGCACTTGAGCGGCTGGTTCCTGGGTTTCTGCGGCTCCATTGCTCCGAGCTCCATGGGTGCCGGTCCGCCCCTTGCAACCGCTCCACGGTTGTTGCTGCCCATGTTGACGAAGCGGCTGTTGCCGTTTCGACCACGCTCCCACACCATCGAGTCTGCCTTAATGGCAAGCTCCACGGCGTCATGCAGTGTGGTTGGCTGCTGCAGCTTGACGTGAATGCGCACCTCCGGCTTCAGACCGCGGATGAAGCGATGAATGCGGTCGTTCTCGTCCATGTGCGGCAGCTCCAGCATGTAGGTGTTGAACTCCTGGGCATAGGCGAACACGCTACGCGTTTGGGTGAGCCGGTCAAGCCTCTCCCGCGCGTCCACCTCTGGGTCAACAGGGGTGAAACGGGCGATAAAGGCCTTCTTGAACTCATCCCAAGAAGCGTAGGGCTGAGCCTTGCCCACCGCCACAGCCTGCTCATGCTGGCGGTACCAGTTGAGGGCTGAGTCCTTGAGGTAGGCCGCTGCCACCGTCACAATGGAAGAGCTGCTGAGGTTGGCGCCCTCGGCCGCAAGGTACGTCTCCATCTTGTGGCACCAATTGACAGGGGTAGGCTGCCTGCCATTGGTCTCTGGTGGCTTGGGGAGCTTCAGCTTGCTTGTAGGCACAGCACTGGTCTGCTGCTGCAGCATCTGCTGAAGCGCGTGCTGAAGCTGAGCCACCTGCTGCTGTAAGGCCAACATCTCCGGCGACACTCCAGATCCCTCCATGGCTGCTTAGCAAGCGGACTCACAATCAGAGACGCCCTTGGCCTTGGCCTCCTTAGTGATGTGCTCCTCTATTGCCGTGTGAAGAAGATTCCGGAGCTTCTCCTGGTGTGCGCGGAGCTCTGCCGCCTGGGCTGCCCGAATGCGCGCACAAACGTCTTTTAAAAGGGATTAGCTTGCGCACCTCCTTCTTGAAGCACTGGGGCTTCACGGGCGTGGCTGAGGTTTGGTGAGGATGTTGAGAATCTTCCGGATGCGCGGAGAGTAGGTTGAAGACTTAGGAATTTTCTTGGCTGGATGCTTCTTGATGTTAGTGAAAGGCTTAAGGCAATGATAGTCGGTCTTGGCAGGAAGGTTCCGGATAGGAGTAGAAGTGACGAACTCCACGCCGTTGAGCTCAAAGGTTGTCCGGAACTTGGCGACGCTTGGGTGCGAGGGAGGCTCCAGAAACTTCACCTTGGGTACAGGCTTCTCCGGATTATACTTGCCTGGCATATGCCGGAAGCTTGTAGAATCTCCAGGACTCCTCGGTGTTCGTAGACAATCTCAGCTACCACTTGTCACGCCTTGTCGGCGGGTCCTTTGGCAACTAAGGTCTTCTATAGCGATTCGACGTAGGCCGTAGTTGTATAGAAGGCTCAGTTAGTTACCAAGGGAAGGCTTCACACAATAGACGAGGCTACGAGGACTTGAAAGGTCTGATGGAAAGACTTCTTAAGTGAATACTTCTTGTTGAGTGAGGAGAGGCCCCCTCTATTTATAGCCTTGGCGAAAACCTACAACGTCTCCTCAACTGCCTACAATTGGAACATTCTGGACCAAGGAAGCTTCTAGACAATCCTAGAACATACTACTTCCGGAAACATCTACATCCTTCCGGAGACTTCTAGAACTTCGGGAACATCTGGAACCTTCTGGAAACATCCAGAACCTTCTAGAGCCTTCCAGAAACTTCCGGTTCCTTCAACCTTACACTCAAGCTACGACACGCTGCAGCAACTCTTGGATGACAATGAAGGCAAGAGCATCTTGGACCAGCCACTGGCTGGCAGGCGTGTCAGGTTGTGCAGGGGGTAACATATTGTCGTAGCAGCAGTCGAGTGACTCCAATGGCTGGCATAAAGACGAGGATCTAGGTCTAGTCGGATGTGGTGATCCAGATAGCAGCAGTCTGCCGATGCTGCAGCCCGCGCAGCAGCAGCAGCAGCAGTTGCAGCAGCAGCAGCGGCGGCTGAGTGTTGAGATGAGCAGTTTGCCCAGCAGTACACCAAACAGCAGCCACAGCAGTGGGACGCCTGCTTCACAGCAGCAGGATGTAGCAGCAGCAGCAGCAGCAGCTGGTCAAAGACTCAACAGTTTGAGTGATGGCAGCGCAGGTGCAGGTGGAAGTCCTACTGCTGGACGCCTGAGGGGTGTACAGCAAGCGTCTTCTGCAGCTGCCAGCGGCAGCGATTCTGAGGCGGAAGGGGCGAGTCCTGGTCGGCTGCAGAAGCCGCGCAAGGCGTCGCGCCTGCACAAGGCGTCTTCTTAATCATGAGAAGGGTTCAGTGTAATCGCACATCACGTGGGACCGCCTTGAGGGCCTGTATGATGCCACCTTAGGGGCCTGCACAAGACTGTGTGTAGGGACAGGGGAACTGCGTCACTCATGCAGTCTGCGACGTTACCAACGTTACGTTACGATGTGACGCCATTGCTGCCGCACCGCACTATGGGCCAGACCCCCCGTTTTAACCTGTGTTTTCCAGTGTTTTCCCCATTTTTCTCCGTGACAACTAGTGAAAATTTTATCCCATAGAAAAACAGAGCAATACGAGGTGAAAAACTACCAAGAACTTTTATCTGAGTTTCTTTGGTGAAAGCCAGTGAAAAAGTTACCAGCTGGTAAGAAAACATCCAGCCATGCCAGCCATCAGCAGCACCAAACACACCCCATGACCACAGAAACATGATATCCTCTCGCGTAACACGCTCAGCCCCGGCTCCACTTGTACCAGCGCTTCAACTGCGCGAGCAGGAGCACAGGCACCTGCATGTAATCCTCACCACTATCAAAGCTGAAGCGCACACACTGCTGCATGTGGCAGCATGCTGCCACATGTGAGATGGGGCAAACCTCAAAGGCAATATTAAAGCATGACTGAATGTTGTACACCAAGTGCAGCCACCCTGGTGGCACCCAAACACCTCTACCTGCCTGCTGCTCCACCAAGCGTGCATGCTCTCCCAACTCGTGTGCTACTGCTGTCATGCCTGAAGCGTCCAACTCCACCCTATGATCCATCAGAGTATCCCAGGCATACTGCCTATCTTCCTGCAGCTCCTTCTGCTGTTGCCCGTCCTGCTGCAATTTGAGTATCCTGCAACCCTTTTCACTGCTACTGACACCAGCGCTCGTGATCACACCGGCCGGAAGATGCAGCTGGCTGTACGCGCGAAATTTTCACGGCAAGCGGAGAAATTTGCTGCACTTTTACCCAGCAAATGCGCGAGAAATATTCACGGATCGGTGAGATATTCACTGGGATTCTCCGGTAAAACGTGAGGAGAAAAACTCGCCCAGTTTCACCTGGTGAAAAATTCTCCAGCAGCAGGTGAAAACGTGGGGAAAACAGGTGAATTGCGCCACACTATTCCCAAGAAGTGCTGTTTTCACCGCACTTTCACCAGTTCTCCCAGCAGATATTCACCGGGTAATTCTGGTGAAAAAGCCAGCTGGCAGTGGGGGAAAACGCGGTGAAAAAAAATGGTAGGGGGTGTGAAGACCATACGTCACGCACACCCCCTCCCTCAACGTACGCGGATGTTAAGTGTAACACATCTCGCGTAGACACTCACTCACTCACTCACGCGGTGAAAACGGGGGGTCTGGCCCATAGTGCCGGTGCGGCCGCGCACCCGAGCTCCCGCGCGCTGAAGCAGGGACGGAGTTTCGAACTGCTGCAGGCTGCAGCGCGCGGCTCTGCAAGCGTCTCACAGCCCGTCTTGTTGCCGACGACCATCGTTCTACGAATGATTCTGCCGGGCAGAAAACAGGCCCTTGGAAGTTTGGAAAGGTTAGTTTGGAGGATATCAGTCAAGTGCATTACACGGGTGCTGGAAAAACGACGGATGCAGTGCTAGCCCAATCAATACAAACCACATGTGTGGACGTATAGAGTAACCAGCAAGGCGCATGCTTCGAAAAGATCCGCAGGCAAAGTGGCAGTGATGGATCCAAGATCAGTGCAGCGCTGTAGCAGGGGCCAGCATGGCTAACGCTTCGGCCCTGCCGACATATTGATTCATGCTCAGACATGAGCTTCATTGCCAAACTTGGAGAAAAAGAACAGGCCACCATTGGCATGCACATAACACCTGCACGGCCATCAAAAGCTATCATAGTGAAGCATGCAGTGGGCTGTATGGGTGCACACTGTTGTGTGACAGTGCAGTGTACAGCAGCATTGTGGATCTTCCTGCAGGCCTGCGTAGCTACAACCCCAATATTGCAAATCATTCTGGCTTGCAGGCAGGAAAATAACACACACACAACAATATAACACACACAGCAATATGACATAACCTCATTGGCGCTGCTGGGACTGCGTAGCCGTCACAAACCAGTTCAGTGCAAACACACGCCTACTGTGGTACTACTGCCGGGCTGAAACTCACACGTGCCTCAGTGCAATGCAATGCCATGCAAAGCACGATATATTATCAGCAGCCCTGCATAAACAGCAGTCTTGGCAATCAACATGCAACTATGAGTCAAGTTTTAGGCCTGTCCACTCCTCGAACCTTCACAACCTAATGATAGCTGCTAGGTATACCTCGCAATGCAACAACTCCGGTGCTATGCATGCATGACAGGTTTTAATGCAGTACAGTAGTAACAAGTGTGGGCTGTTGAAGTGTGCTGGTTTGCTACGTATATGTTGGCAGTTGCAATGCTGCTGCTGGCGGCAGCAAGCAGCTGTGTTTGGCTCCTAATGGGGTTCCCACCCCTTGTTGGGTGGAGTATGTAATGTAATGTAATGTAATGTCAAGCCTTGCTGTCAGAGGACAGCGCAAAACATGCATGATGGTTCACCAATGTTGCAACTTTGGACCAAGTGGTCCATGTGCAGGCCTGGACCTCAAAGATCAGGGTTCTGTGATGCACAAGCCTTGCTGTCAGAGCAGTGCGTAAAACACATAGCCAGCTCGAAGCAAGGTTTGAAAGACGATATAGATCAGCGGTACATGTAAGTCCCAAGTCGCTACTTGAAGTGTGTGTGCAAATGCATGGGCATTATGATCATGATGCTGCTTCATTGTCCGGCATACTCCACCTGTAGCAATGCGCGCAGTGCGTATCTGCAAATGTGTGTTGCATTTCAGTGTTTGCTGATGACTTGTACTGCTGTACATGCCTCTGCTGCATTCTTGAGGGGTTGAATGCTGCACACAAGTACTATAAGTCCTCTGATGCTGTTGCTGATGCACCAGTGACACAAGTGACACACACAAGTGACACACACAAGTGACACACACAAGTGACACACACAAGTGACACACACAAGTGACACACACAAGTGACACACACAAGTGACACACACACAAGTGACACACACAAGTGACAATAACAGCGGACATCAATAGCGACACACCACCGCGACACAATACAGTGACACACACAAGTGACACACACACACAAGTGACACACACAAGTGACACACACAAGTGACACACACAAGTGACACACACAAGTGACACACACACACAAGTGACACACACAAGTCAAATGCCAGGCAGCCTGCCTGTTGCTGCTGCACAAGGGGTGATAACACGATGGAATGCAAAGGCACTCACGACACTGATCAGAAGCAACACAACCGCAATCCATACGTCATGCCCAGAGAGATTAGTGCTTATTCTGAACTCATCAGCTGCCACGAAGCAAGACTGCGGCTCTTTGATTGTGACTTGCTCATATTCACGTCAGTGCACGTGCTGCTGCCATCACCAACTACAGCAGCCTCTTGCTGCAGCAGCAGCAGCAGCAGCAGCAGCAGCATTGCAATGCAATTGTCTGCAGACACAGCAGGAGCCGCGTCTGATGTACGGCCGGCTGATTACTCATCGTCCAGATCGCCACCGCCGTCTTGTTGCTGCTGCTCTACTTTGATGCGCTTGTTGTGGTCTATCGCTGCGCGCAGCCTGCTTTCCACGTCCACCTGCACAAGCAGACCAACCATACACACATTCAAGGTGTTATCAGTGCAGTCTTGAACAACATATACAGTGGGTGCGTGGCACACCACAGCAGCATACGCTGCGCGCATTGTGTATCTGCAGTGGCGGAAGCATATCAAGCCAGCAACCTGTTTTGCATGGTGCAGCCTGCGCATGCGGCATGACTGCCCAACTGTGCACCACACACAGCAGATAGCCTGTGTGTAGCTGCATATGCATTCACGAGATCTGCGCTTTGCTCTGCAACCAGTCTGAATCATCCAGATATAAGGCTGTGTGCTGCTGTATGCTCTCTGTTACAAAGTGCATTCATAGTGCACGCATCCATGCAGGGATTCTGCACATCGACACAGTTTATGCAGGTGGCCCCCCCTGCAGCAGCGCCAGCAGCATTTCCTAGGTGTGCAGCGTACCTCTGGTGGCAGTTGTGACAGTAGGCCTGCTACCTTGGCAGTATGCTGCCTTATCAGTGCAAGCATGGGCCTGAATACAGAAAGCAGCAAAAGGAGCCTATTAGAACCAAAAAGTCTGCACACGCAGCAGCAGTGGCAGCAATATCACATAGGATATGCCGCAGCTCTCTTGCAGATGCAGGGGCATACACATGGCATTGACCGGCAAGGCATGTGTCAGCAGCACATTCCCAAAGACGAAGACCAGGTAGAGCTTCAAGCGATCATCTGGCAAATGCAATCAGGAATGCAGATGTACACACACACATGTTATCCGACACCAGGTTACACTAGGCTGGCAGCCTGCACCTACCTAAAAACGTTGAGCTTCGCCGTCTCGTCGTAGGCAGCAATGGTGTCCTGCAGGCACAAGGTGGCAGCAGGCATGCGGTGTGTGGTATGCCTGCCAGACACCATTCAATGGTGTTGCTGAGTTGTGACAGGCTTTCTGCATAGCGTGTGTGCTTCTGATGGCGAGTATTTGTTGATTCTGTCCGTGTTCACAGGATTGAAGCCTGATGAAGGGTGAAGAGCCCGAAACGCATCACTTTCCATGTAATACGACAAAACAGAGTCAACAATAGTCTGAACTTGTCTCAACAGTAGCTGTAGCCGGTCGCGTTACTCTATTGCTTTTCAAATAGCAAGAGGCTCAGTTGCATGCTGGCACTTGCTTCATGATCACAATGACAGTAACTGCATGCTGGCACTTGCTTCATGATCACGATGACAGTAACTGCATGCTGGCACTTGCTTCATGATCACGATGACAGTAACTGCATGCTGGCACTTGCTTCATGATCACGATGACAGTAACTGCATGTGATCTCCTTGCAGGTTAGCTGGGATTCTCATTGGCTGACAGGCGTGCCAAAAACCCTGAAGTAGTCAATCCACAATTCCTTGCCCAAAATTACAGGCATAGTGTACAATGATTGTGCTTTGCTGTAAGCCGTTCCAAAGTCACTACAGAAGCATGTTACCTTTGTGATGCCATATGCCATTTGAAAAGCAATAGCGTAATGCGACTGGCTACAGCTACTGTTGAGACAAGTTCATACTATTGTTGACTCTGTTTTGTCGTATTACATGGAAAGCGACGTGTTTCGGGCTCTTCACCCTTCATCAGGCTTCAATCCTGTGAACACGGACAGAATCAACAAATACTCGCCATCAGAAGCACACAGCAACAGGGTGCAGGTTTTGGGGTGAGGTCACTACAGAAGCCTGTTACCTTTGTGATGCTATATGCCAACGCCTGTGTTGCTTCGTACAAGTCCTTGCCACCGACATAATACATGTACTTGTACCTGCAGGCCAACAGGGTTTCGCAGCAGTTTGCCACAATACAACCTGGACGCCCAAACAGATGGAATGCATGCAGGTTGTTGATAGTTGGCAAGGGGGTGGCTGCTGGTGGCTGTCACGCTATGATGTGATGACAGCCAGACTGTGCTGTTTTTCAGGTCCTAGCTCAAGATCAGCACAGCACAATGTAATCGCTAGATGTACCTGGCACTGAGAGGCGTTCATGTGCCTGCTGCTGCCCCACCTGCTGCTTGTTTTTGTCACGAGGGGGGCAAAGCCTTACTGGCTGGCCATATGCAGTGATCAAGCGAACCTGATTGACGGAGGCCTACGGCACCGCTGCCACCAGCAAGACATACCTGCTGCTGTTTGGGTTGATGATCAGCACAACGTGGTGCATTACCGCTAGATGTGCCAGCTATTGCTGACAGTCATGCATGTGCCTGCTGCTGTTTCTGCCGCACCTGCTGCTGTTGGGGTTGACGTCTGCGTCTGCATCCAGCTGCAGTAGCCTGCACTCCTGCAGGTAGCGCTGCATCATGATGGCGTTGATGCCAGAGGGCGTCACCTGCAGAAGTCATGCACATCACGTGAACGCTTCAGTGCGACTGTTCAACTTCTGAGCCTGCAGGCTGACATGCATCCTACAATTTGAGATCTGCCATCATCCTGGAGTGCCTGGAGTGTCGACTGACTGTCCCACACTGTGGGAGTCCCACCCACCTCATGCGTGATACGTAAGCACCTAATACCTGCACGGAGCGGCTGTAGCAGGCAGGAAATCGAGACACACGAGACCCCCGGAGAATTGGACTAGTCAAGTAACCCACCTCGTAGTACTCGTGCCCAGGCGGGAAGCACGACGATGCATCCGCGCGAAGGCATTCCTTTGTGCCGAAGAACAGGTCCGCTGTTGTGACCTTTTCGAAGACTACTGTGGGCGAAAACCTGAGGAACTCGGAGCGCGTCCTGGTCGACAGCCACTCCAGCATGCCGCCGTACAGCAGCACGTCGAACTCCTCTTGCAGCTTAGAGCAGCTGCGCGCGAGGTTGGCCTGCAGAGCATCGCAGACAGCAGCTTCACGCTGTAATTAGCATCAACCTCTGCTTATCAACTTGCAGCTGATCAGTCACAATGTCGCCCCCTAGCAGAGCATCTACCCCCTCCCCCCCCACACACACACTCACCCACGTCATTCGCAGCTTCACGTGGTGCTCAGGTTGCCGCTGCTCCACCAACACCGCCCCAGCCAGCCCAAGAGCAGCCAGGTACGTCATGCCACACCACAGCCCGCAGTGCACGGATGTGGTCTGCTTGCGGTAGTACAGCACCTGCAGAGCAGGGGACAACAGCACACAGCAGTGCGGTGTGTATGCAGAAATGTTTTACAAAATGTTGCATGGAAGCCAAGTACAGAGCAGCAGCTGCATTTCAGCAGAGTGCTTGTATCAGCTGCAGCACAGCACAAGCAGGACCGTTATTGTGTCACTAACCGTCAGCTCACCTGTCGAAAGTTCATCGAGAAGGCCCACCCACAAATCACACAATGTCGGCGCTATACACAAATTATCATTCTACTTTGCCATATCACCTGTCTGAATTTCATCCAGAAGGCCCACCCACATAACACACAAAGTCAGCAGTAACACAACAAACTAGAGGATAGGCAAGTTGACTGCGTTGTTTTTGTTGTAATGTTGTGTGCACGGTTGGGTGTTTTGTTGTAATGTTGTGTGCACTGTTGGGTGCTTTGTTGTATGTGCTTGATGTAGTTAGCAGCATCCAGCCCAGCAACCCAGCAGCAGCACAGCTTTTGTTGATTGAGGCTGCTGCCGCTGTTGACTCAACATTGGATGCTCTGCCCCTGTTCTCTTCATGCGAACCTGTTTGCTGGCATAATCGTGGGTGGCTGCAAGTTCCTGCTGCAACAATATCGTGAGTTTTCGCAGGTCAGGCTGTCGTGATGTTCTTGCATTTATAATGGTGCTGCTCCCTCCATCCTGCTGGCATTAGTGCCAGTACTGCAGCTGTTGACTTGACGCCCTGGACAGCTGCTATTGCTTGCGTCTCAGCACCATGTGAGGATCGCTTGGTGCAATTTATTGTTTTTAACATTGTGTTTGTGCTGAGCGCTTTAGTTTTCTGCAGTTCCATTCGAGTCTTGAAGTGCAGCGCGGCCGATTCGCCACTCAATGCACGGCTGATCCGTTCAGTGCACAATGTTGTATGTATCGAATACCGCATAATCATGTATTTGTTCCTGCATGGCAAGGGAACTCGGGCCGCTCGCCGCCGTCTGTCACTGTTGCGGCAGTGCCGAGACTTTGCTGCGGACTCAAGCACAGGTTTGCTACGAAATAACCAGCTGCGTTTTGCGTGTAATTGCGCCGGTACCGCACCCCGTTGGGTCCCTGAATAGTTTATGCATTTTTTGACCGTTGCTTTTTGGCGGGATGTAAATCTCGCTATAGTCATCAACTTGCAATCAAATAAGGGCTGAGTGACTCAGCCAGCTCACCTGTCGGAAGTTCATCCAGAAGGCCCATCCACAGATGACCATACACAGCGCGGCCTGCCACGTGTGCCGACTCGTCAGCTGGCTGGCTGCCAGCACCAGCAACACCTTCAGCACCGTGATCTTGCAGGGCACGTCAAGATTTGGGCTGCTGGACATGTGGATGGAGGCAGGGTTCTGCTCGCAGGTGCCCACTCACTGCAGCAGCAGCAGCAGCAGCAGCAGCAGCGGCGGCAGCGGCAGCGGCAGCGGCAGCGGCAGCGGCAGCAGCAGCAGCAGCACCGTGATCTTGCAGCGCACGTCTAGGTTGGGGCTGCTGGACATGTGGATGGAGGCAGGGTTCTGCTCGCAGGTGCCCACTCCCTGCAGCAGCAGCAGCAGCAGCAGCAGCAGCAGCACCAGCAGCAGCAGCAGCAGCACCAGCAGCAGCAGCAGCAACAGCAGCAGCAGCAGCACCAGCAGCAGCGGCAGCAGCAGCAGCAGCACCTTGAGCACCGTGATTCTTGCAGTGCACGTCTAGGTTGCAACTGCTAGACATGTGGACAGAGGCAGGATTCTGCTCGCAGGTGCCCACTCCCTGCAGCAGCAGCAGCAGCAGCACCATCATCAACAGCAGCAGCAGCACCTTGAGCACCGTGATCTTGCAGCGCACATCCAGGTTCGGGCTGCTGGACATGTGGACAGAGGCAGGATTCCGCTCGCAGGTGCCCACTCCCTGCAGCAGCAGCAGCAGCAGCACCTTGAGCACCGTAATCTTGCAGCGCACGTCTAGGTTGGGGCTGCTGGACATGTGGACAGAGGCGGGGTTCTGCTCGCAGGTGCCCACTCCCTGCAAGCAACAGCAGCAGCAGCAGCAGCAGCAGCAGCAGCAGCAGCGGAGGCGGCAGAATTGTAGAGGTCGTGCGGTCAACGCTGCTGTAGTGTCAACGTGCCTGACAGTGCAGCTCCAGCTGCAAGCAGATGTTGCTGTAGCTCATGCAGAAGTCGTGCATCATGGAAGCTAGTATGAACTGCCCTGCCTCAGCACTGCATGGTTTGTGTGCACTTCGGCCGTATGTAGCAGTTACCCTGTTGGACACTTCAAGTGATGGCATTGCAGCTGCACTTCTGCTACTGGCGCCGGCATTGGGTATCAACAGGGTGCGCCCGGCGCAAAAAAACCAACACAAATGTTGAAAAGGGTACAGCTGCTGTTGACGCACAGTTCAAAACTCGTTGATGGCTTTCCGCCATCAACGGCTTCGAACTGTGCATCAACTGTAGCTGTAGCCTGCTTAACATTCACGTTGCTTTTCAACTCGCTGGCAACGGGTTACCAATAGGGTGCATTGCAAAGGCACAAACGCATACCAACAAGCTTTGCTCACCATCATTACTGATACCAACAAGCTTTGCTCACCATCATTACTGATACGATGGCGTACAGCGCAAATGTGAAAGCTGCCACGCCCGCATGTATCCTGTGCTGACCCTCAAAGCATGATCCTGCAGAAGTGCAGCAGTGCAGCAGCATCACATGCAGCAGACACGCAGCAGGTTGTCACTTAGCTGTAGGCAGCACATAGCTCGGCTGTGCAACAGGCAGGTCTCCCGCTGTGGGCAGTTTAGCGGCAGCTGACATTAGCTGGACCATTGCAGCATGCCTCCAACATATACGCGTGTCTCCAACATATAAGAAGCAGCCCAGGCCACGAGGATACCAGCGCACCATGCGTGTCTTGCTGCTGGCTACACAAGCGCTTGCTCTTACTGCCGACCTGCTGGTAGCTATAGCCAGTCAACGACCAAAATGCTTTCCAAATCGCTCACCCGTGTCTGGCCACAGCAGCGATACCGGCTGCTTCAGATCCTCCCAGTGGCACATGAACACACCAGACAGCATGTCCATGATGGCAACAGGAAACACCAGGAACAGCAGCCCAGCTGCAGGCCGCACAAGGTTCAGGGCCCTGCACCACAGCAGCAGCAGCAGCAGGAGGGTTGAACGGGCAGCAGGCATGATCAGCGCCTTATAACAGAAAGTGCTGATGGTGCGTCATACCGGTGGGTACATGTCCAGCAGCAAGATTTCCACACCCAGCACAGAGATGCGCATAACTCTTGATTTGATGTTGCTGTTTCTGCAGGCTCCTTTGCGTGTTGAGCTCAACTAGAAGTTACATGCATTGCAGTCGCCTCACTTTCTGTACTTGCGCCTCTCTTGCTCGTCACTCTTGATTGCAGTGGCCAACCAGCCAATCAGCCCCACCACCAGCAGCAGCAGCAGCAGCAGCCCAAGGGCCACATACACCATGGCAACATACACCGAGTAAACTTGCAGCAGAGCAGCAGCAGCAGCGAGCGCACTGGGCACTTGTATGCGGTAGGCATATCTGCAAAACACACTAGGGGACATGTACAGGATGCATACAGCACATGCAGCTGAATAGGTATGTGTCACAGCTGGCAGCAATTGCTGTACCACTTGCACAACAGGTGCACTGTGCAGCTGCTGGAATGAGCGAGTGGGTGCATTTGCCTGCAGGTAGCTCAGTGCCTTGCAGGACTGTCTGCATTGCCAAACATCCGGGGTGCTCCTGGCAAGCAACCGCATTGAGCTCTGCAACAGCTGCGGTATGAAGTTGCTGCTGCCTCGCACACTGTGTGCTGGTGCTGCTGCTGCTGTGCCTGCATTGCATACAGCATTGCATGCGCATTGCTGCAGAACGCACCTCCACCTCCAGCAAAGGGATCTTGAAGAGCACCCATGAGAAGTACATGTGCACCCTGCAGGAGCGCAGGTGCATGCATGTCATTAGCAAACACTTGTGTGACAACTATATACGTGGTACGCCCCACTGGCTAATGCGCAATTGCGGCTTCAATGCTGTGAATGAATTGGGCAAGGTCAATACTTGACGCACTCAAAGGATCTCCCGTGGAAAACTCCCAGCTGCAGCGAATCCAAAGTAGCGCAGTAGCTGTGCTGCCCTGCTGGTGAATGGCCGCAAGGCAGCCTGATGCAAGCATATGCTGCTGCTGATCGTGTGCCACATTGCGCTTCGTGATGCGCTGCTGCTTACCAGAACTTTGTATCGGGCGCAAACAGTCCAGCGTACGGGTTCAACAGCAGGAGCAGCAGCTGCACTGACTGGATGAGGGAGCTTGCCACACCCCGCTTGACAGACAGCGCCTGCTCATGGGGGTTCTGTGCCAGGTACACTGCTCCAAAGATGTCGCCACAGAGACCATGCGAGCGCTCCCAAGCATTGTCCTCTTGATCCCTGTTGATCACGTGATATTTGTGGAAAAACAGCTGGCAGCTGCAGAGTATGTACCAGCAAAGAGATATCTGAAAGTTTCGGCTGACCACTGCTGCAGTGTGCAGCCTGACGCAAATGTCTGCCAGGAGGCAGAACTCAGCAGACGCTCAACCAGATGGCTTGATTACTGTAATCCGCGTACCTGTCGTCCGCTGGGTTCTTTCCTGCTCCAGGCAGATCAGCAATTGAATCCACATAGGAGCTGGTAGCACTGCCCCCACTTGCACTTGATGCCACAGAGGCGGGCATCTTGATCCTCTGCGGATCTTATTCCATATACATACTAGTCTGTGGGTGCCTTATTACGTTATAGTCTACTACCGAACAAGTTCGGCACTCGTGACCACACGGGTTGCGTTCGTGAGCAGGGTCCTGCCTAACCGGCAGGTTATGTTTGATCCAGTAGTATCATGCCACCAACCGGGTCATGCTACACGTTGGTGTAACTGAGCTTGTTGCCGAGCCGGACGGCACGTAACCCGTTGACTGACAAGAGCATTTTGACCGATCGTAGCCAACCGTGTTTGACATATAAGACCAATAAGCACGGTTGATTACTTTAAAACGTTCACTGGAAGCACCGTGGTCGGCACAGCAAACATCAAAATGAAAGCCCGCCACGAGCACACCAGCCCTTGGCACTGGGCTGAGCTCAGCAGAACTCTATGTACGCTGTACTGCGTAAAAAACTGCGTTAAGCGCACGGCTGGCTGCCGTGGGATCAAACCGTGACAGTGCTGATGGCGTATTAAGGATTGCAGGACACCAGATTGTAGATATCATGCCAGCGCGAGCGCTGATGGCGTGCATGTCATGACGCTTGGTTCACGCCATGCAGCAGCCCACACAACAGCGATCCGCACAGGAACAACCCAACAATGTCTGCTGAATGTATATGTCACTGCCGCAACCCACAGACCCACCAAGATCAGCTGCTGAGTGAGCCTGGACCATCCGCAAGGCCTGCAGCTGCTGACTGTGCTGCTGCCACACCCTGACGGCTTGAACAGTCGCAGTCAGCAGCGCCAGACGCCTCGTCAAAACAACCACCAGCAGCAGCAGCATCTGCTGCTGCTGCAGCAGCTGGCCTATTCAGCACCTCAAAGCGAGGGCTGGATCCACTGGCCAGCCATGGACTCGGCTGCGTTGCTGCTGGGAAGCTGCTGCTGAACTCGCAGCGGTAGCACAGCGCAGCAGCAGCCATAGCAGCACTTGCTGGCGAGCCACAGTTGCCATCGCTGCAACCACCCTCCTCGCATGCTGCCGGGCCGGTACTAGTAAATGCAGCAGCACTGGCGCGATTGCCAGCAGCAACCGGTCTGCCGAGCCGGCTGGTGCCTCCTGCTGCTGCTGCAGATGCGGGAATGGGAATGCCTGTCCGGCTGCTGCCTGCTGCACCCTTGCGCTGCTGCTGCTGGGATGCTGGGGGTTGGCCGCGGTGGTTGTTGCTATATGGCAGTGGCCACCTGCTGCTGCCGGGTGGACAACTGCCAGTCCAGTGTTGCTGCTGTTGCTGCGGGCTACTGCTGTAGCGGCCATGCATGTGCTGCTGCTGCTGGGGGCTGCTGCCATACTGGTGCGGGCTGCTGCTGTAGCGACCATAACACTGCTGCTGCTGCTGCGGACTGCTGCCATACTGCTGTGGGCTGCTGCCATAGCTGCTGCTGCTGCGGTAGCCTTGCCACTGCTGCTGTGGGCTACTGCCGTAGCCATAACTGCCTACACTCGACCCCCTGACATGATGTTGTGCGTTGTTGTAAGGGTAGTGGTGCCCGTTGGGGATACATGCATGGCTGCCACCTGCGCTATTGCTGCCGCCATTGCTACTGTACTGCTGCCGCCGCTGCTGCTGACTACCCCTACTGTGCTGCATCCTGTGGTATCTATCTACGTTCCCAGCTGCAGCAGCTGATGTCGAAGTCGCCACCTCCGCAACCTTTGCAGCAGCAGCTGCTGCTGCCAGTAGACCCCTCGGCTTACTGCTGCTGCTGCTGCCACCAGCAGTGCCAGCTGCACTGCTCGGCACTGCTGCAGCAGCTACTCCAGTACCCGCTGCCGCAGCAGCAGCACCTGCTGCTGCTGCTCCCCCTGCCACCTTGTTCCTACCGCTTGCACTACCACCGCTGCTGTTCCCGCCTCGTTTGTTGCCACTCCTGCTCACAGCTCCCTCTGCCGCTTCTTTCCCAGCTGCTTTTGCTGCGCGGCGCTGCTTTGCAGCCTGCTTTGCGCCGTTGCGTGCTGCTTTCGCAGCAGCTGCACGTGCTGCTGCCTCACCGGCCCTACTAAAGTCCCACGTGCGAACCGCAGGTGACTCCCCTCCAGCTGCTAGCCATGCATCCGCGATATCCACACAATACAGCGGCCCCGAATGACCGGGGCAACTCAGGCTGCGGCGGCTAGGCAAGCTTCCACCGCTGCTGCTGCTGCTGCGTCCGAGGTTTGTTGGTGCCGCTGCCTCATAGTTGTGCATCAAGACAGTACCGTCAGAGGCGCAGCTAGCGATCCAGGGATCCTCTAGTGCTAGGCCATGCACTCCTGCGTTGTGGTGCCACAGCACGCGGCTGCTCTCTTTCATGCGTAGGTCGTGAGCCATGAGAAGTCCGTCAGCACCACCGCTAAACAGGAGGTGCCCGCTGTGTGTGCCTTCCAGGCACGATACGCTGCCTTCGTGCAGGTTCTGGAACTGCAGCAGCAGCAGCAGCGGTGTGGCAGGCACAGGCTTGATGTAGCAAGAAGACATACATCCAACTGACACTGAGGATCGCCAGCAGGAGCAGAGCAGAGGCAGAACAGCCAGCCGGCAGCCAGCCAGCAGCGATCAAGCAGGTGCCATGGCAGAGATTTGCAGTCAGATCAGTTGATGCAGCGGCACATTAGTATCTGGTCACAGGGCGCGCAGCTGTGCCCATCATAGCACACATCACTTGAACGCCATTGCTGTGCTCACCTTGCGCACCAGTTTGCCAGTGGGCAGGTCATGCACGTGCACCTCAGGCCCACTGGCCACCAGCAGCAGCCCCCCTCGCGCCACCACACTCCACACCCAGTCCTGGTACTTGAGCACACTGCAGCAGCAGCAGCAGCAACCGGCACAGTGGCAGCAACGGACGTCAGCATGCACAGCAGAGAATCCAGGGCACAGCGCCACCACACTCCGCACCCAGTCCTGGTACTTGAGCACACTGCAGCAGCAGCAGCAGCAGCAGCAATCGGCAGCATGTCAGCCATCAGAGGCAAAGCAGTATCCAACGCGGCAGCAGGAGCAGCCAGTATCTACAAGCATGCCACGATTCTACAATGCCGGTGTCTATTCGAAATGACAAGCATAACGAGCAATTGCGACTGTGCAACAGAACTATTGACCAGATTGCAAATCCACCCCAATACATGCACTAATCAACTCCTTCATTCACAGCCCACCTGATGCAGTCCCAGCTACCTCTCCGATAGCAGCGCACCGGGTGGTCCCAACTGCCACTGTACTTTAGTATGATGACCAAAATGCCAGAACACCGCCAATTCATGCACTATTCAACTCCTTCATTAGCCCACCTGATGCAGTCCCAGCTGCCTCTCCTGTAGCAGCGCACGGTGTAGTCCCAACTGCCACTGTACAGGCATGCCTCCGTCAGACACAGGCTTGTAACAGGCCCAATGTGTCCCCGCAGCTGCTGACCTGGCAATGACAAGTCAAATAACGTGTCATCTGCCTCGCCTGTAACAACTGAGTACGGCCTGTGCGTGGATGGTACACCCCAGCTGCAGGTGTTGAGGCCATTGCTGCTGCTGCTGGCTGGGCCATATGGGTTAGCTGTCGCTGCTGCTGCTGCTGCTGTTGCTGCGGCGATTGCTGCTGCTAGCTGATCATCGGCATCTGCCGGGCCTTCCATCTCCATAAGGCCTTCAGCTAGGCCAACAGCATTGCCACCCTGCTGATGGACAATAGCAGCAGCAGCAGCAACATGTTGGTACTTGGCAGGTGATGACAGCAGCAAACGAGCCCTTCAGCAAGACCAACTGCGCTGCCACCCTGCACATGAACGACAGCAGCAGCCGCAGCAAGCAAGCAACTAGGTTATGCGGGTCATGACAGCAGCAAATGAGGCCTTCTGCAAGGCCAACAGCACTGCCACCCTGCAAATGGACAACATCAGCAGCAGCAGCAGCAACATTGATCTGAGTTGGTACTTGGGAGGCCATGACGGCAGCTGATAAGGCCTTCAGCAAGACCAACAGCACTGCCACCCTGCACAGGCAGAGGCAGCAGCAGTGGACAATCAACCAACCGATGACACGCCAGGTCGGTACAATAGAGCCAATTCGTTGCAATAGAGCTGAAGGCAAGGCAGGAGCTGCTGCAGAGGACAGCTGGCCTGCATGTGCATGTATGTATATACTTGCTGCTCTGCCGGTGCAGCAGCGAATCAACATCTGACATTCCTCCGCTGCCCTACAGCTGCAAATTAAACTGCGTCCAGCCACCAACCTAACATTCAACATTCAAAAACACACGCGCACCTCCAGCAAAGCAGCAGCTTCTGCAGCTGCTGCAGGGTCCAGCAGCGAAGCTCCCTCCGCGGCGTTGCGCGCATGCCACAGCCGCACAACGTTATCACTTGAGCCACTTGCTACAAGCTGCGCATCTAGCGCAACAGAGCGCACAGTGCTGCCATGCGGCCTGCTGATAGACAGAGGCATGCCATACTTGAGGTCCCACAGGCGCACTGTACGGTCAAGGGAGCCTGGCAGCAGCAGCAGCAGCAGGAAAAGGAGCAAAAGGAGCGGGTTGATGCACGTCTTGAACTGGCCAGAAGGTATGAACGTGCACAGGAGTTCATTGAAATGGCTGTGCATCAGTACTGCAGGGCATGTGCCTTGATCCAACAGCATGTTACAGTGAAAGGATCCTGTAGTGCGACATAGCATGCGCTGTGCAGCCAAAGCAAGTTCCAGTGAAAGCATCAAGTGCAACACAGCATGCGCTGTCCTGCCAATGCATCGTCTGCAAGAGCTGCTCTCGCCTCCGCTGTTGCTGTTTACTTGCTCTGCTGCTGGCGCTGGCGCTGATCCACGTCATCAAAGCAGCAGCACGCATCTGATGCTGCTTCAAGTTCATGGGTTTAAATCCTGGACGTACCAATGGTGTGCAAGCTGATGCCCTGAATCATGTGCATGTGCTGACATCACAAAAGGCATGAGCGCCACCCGCACCTGTGAGGAGCATGCCGTGTGATGGCAGCAGCTTGAGCGACTTCACGCCTGCCTTATGCCCGTACAAGCTATCATGCTCATACTTGCCACTCCAGTACTTGCCCTGCAGGGGTTGCAGGATGAACATGCTAATGATCAGCAATCGCATCACAGTGGTGAATGCTGCTGTTGCATGCGCTGCCAAGAGAGTGCAACAACAGCTGCAAGCTGGCATGCGATCCGGCGCCTTCAAAACACCTGGCTAGCTGTAACAGCACCTGGAATGACTGCTGTGTTGTCTGGCTTGGATGCAACACACTAGCATGCTGTACACGCAAGTGTATCTCTGAAGCTTGCCACAGACAACAGCACCAGCAAAATGCTTCCAGTACGGTGTGAGCATACAGCAGTGGGCGGGTCATGTGAGGGTATGAAAAAGAAACCTGCAGCACACATACCTGTTTCATCTTGCTGCCGTACTTGCTCTGCCAGCATACGTCAGCTCCTGCAGGGGGCATTACTGACCATCGCTGCGTGTAGAAGTGCCTCCATGTGCTGTTGCTGACTTTGTCACGAGTCAAACGCCTCCACAGCAGGCACGTGCATGACACACAGCACAAGTCCCTTGGTCCCAGATGCGAGAACACCCCATGCAGGATCGCAGGGGGAAGGTTGTTGATGCTGGCATGTTCTGCTTGCTGCTGCTGTTGTTGCTGATGTAAAGCCTCTTCCTCTTCAGCAACTGCGGCTTCCATGTCCAGCTGGAACCCAAGATATAGCGCGTACGCTTGGCGATCGTGCTAGTGAGCCACGATAGCAGCAGGGACCAGCAAGGCCAGACAACAGTCGAATACCGTTCCGTTGTCAAAACAGTGTGATCGCCCTTTTGAAACTTGTGCCAGGCTTGGACGTCGGTTATGAACGTTCAATAAGCGTCAATTCTGCAGCGAGTGAGGAAGCCTTCAGCGATCAATGCAGGTGGAGATCCGATGATCAGATGATGAACGTGGATTGCAAGCACCTTACAGTGATATCCAAAAAAACAAGAAGTAACCTGCTGCGAGGGCTGGTTCGAGCTCAGATACGGGGGCAACAGTCATACAGTCAGCCACGTCATACAGTGCGCGGGTTCTGGCCAGGGGTGTGCCGTTACAAATTTCACTTTACGATTTCAATCGTTTCATTGCAAATTTCATTTCAAATTTCACTCGATCTGGGCCCCACTGCGGGAAGTGAAATGACAGCGAAATGGGCTTTTGCAGTACGAGGAACGCGTTAGTTTACGCAAGGCTCTACCAGGAACCATACAATAGCAGTTTGGAGGGGTTACAGCATGGCAGATGCCCTGGGACCCATGCAAAGCAATACACTGCAGTGAACTGCAAGGGGCTGCACCTTGCTGCATCGTCCCCCATATGGCAGGAGGACACTCCTGCCTAACAGCACTACTCCTGCTGCTGCTGCTGCTGCTTCTCCATCCCTCTGTCTAGCGGTGCTGGTTTGGTCCTTGCTAGATCAGCTAGTGTGACTGTGCTGGTGATGCCTGGTGCTCCTGCTGCTGCTGCTGCACTGATGGCCGTGCTGCTGTTGTTCAAGTGACATAACGCGCTTCCACATCAAGATCTGCTCTTGGAGCGTGATGCGTTGATCGCATGTAAATGGGTCTGCGATACAACCGCTACTGCCCGCTTGCTGTTGCTGCTGCTCGCTCATGTTTCAATGTTTCACGTTTCGCGTTTCAAATTTCGTTTCATTTCACATTTCAGTGAAATTTCTTTCACCGAGGCCCCAAGACCTGAAATGGCACACCCCTGGTTCTGGCAGGGGAACGTAAACAGCCTGCCTTTGCCAGCTGCATACCTTGCAAACGTAACTTCCCTCAGTAACCAACTCTATGTTACAAGCAGCAGAACACACAGCCCGGCTGCTTCTGATTCACAGCCGCTGGCAACATAGCATGCCTTGTCATCATGATGATCAAGGCCACTGCCCATCATGGGTGCCACCATGGATGCCACCGGTGACACACCACGCCCCATCTGAAAAGGGCCTGGGCATGCATGGCGAAGCCATACTGCAAAGCAGAACATGGACACATCTCGCCAACATGTGCTAGCAAGTTGCTACAGCCAGTGGAGATCACCATACACATTTGATTGCACTTGCAGCACCCCTGTCTGCTGCATGAGGCACGGCAGGAAACCTTTTCTCAGCAAGTTGCCTGTCATCTTTCCCACACCACAGCACATGTAATGAGCAGGATACAGCTGGCACCGCCGGACGGTGCTGCCAACTAACGGGCATCGCACGATCAACCCTAGCATCGTGGCGCAAACTGCAGCAGCATACCACCCTTCGGCTGCAGCGTCACATGGTACATGATGCAATCTTTCAGCACATCTGCTGGGTTGAATGCAGCACCATGTAGTCCACTATCACCATCCATCTCATCACCTTCATTTGAAGCTGCTGCTGCTGCTGGCGCTGCTGCTGCTAGCTTCTTCTGCAGATCTGAGCCAGGACTCAACACAAAGTGCCCAACAAGCGTCACAAGCATCGCCTGTAGCCCAAGCTTCGCTAGCGATTGCCCCACGCAGTCGCGAGGACCACTGCTGAATGCCAGCTCAGCTAACTTCCTGCCAGGGACACTAGTAGTACTACCGCTGCTGCCGTTTGCTGTGTTCAGTCCTGTGGATGCTGCTTCAGCCATGCAGCGTGGGGTCTGCTGCTGCTGCTTGTTGGGAGTGAGGCCGGCTGCTGCCAGTTCTGCTGCTAGCGTGTCCTGTACGTCTGGGTGCGTTGCGAGCGCTGCCATATTTCAGCTCAGGGCATGGCTGGTGGTCTCAAAACCTGCCAGGTGACAACAAGAGAAGACACCAAACAGCAGCAACAACAGCATAGCAAGAGCACTCAGCACGGCGTTCAGCACGGCCAGCTGCCAGTGTCACACTTCCTGGCAGCAAAAACAGTGGCTGGCAGCCAGTGGTTGTGTCAAAGTCTGTAAGTGACTTCAGTAACAAGTGCCCCGATGGGCCGTGATGGCGTTGATGCTATGGCTTAATGGGTAACATGATGATGATGATGAGTAACAAGTGCCCCAAGCAGCAGGAAAGGTTCTCGTGACAAGTGACATCAGGCAGAGAGTGCCATAAGAAATCGTATGCTACACACATGCCTAGACCGTATACTATACGGTTGGCTACAATACCATGGGCGAATGAATGCATGGCATTGATGCCAGATATCTGCCAGCCAAACATGGCAGGCATGCAACCAGCTGCGCACCTGCTCCCATCATGATGGCCATCTCTTCCTTGGCTTGCGCAAATGTGAGGGGTTGCCCAGTAGCAGGGTCGCGCACCTTGAACAGGTGGCCTGCAGGAGGTGACAGCAGCAGCAGCAACGGCGGCAGCAGCACTAGTCAGCCTGTGAAACAAAGGGCAGGGCGAGCAAGTGTGGCGCTACCCAGCGGCAGACAGTGGCCTGCAGAACATCATGTGATGACCGTCATCTGCATGCCGCGGCGGCAGCACACGTTCAGCCATGCAGGATAACATGCAGGATAACACAACTTGGCACAGTGGCAAGATGTGCCACTTGTAGCTTCGTCTGAAAGGGGACGCCGTGCGAGCCTGATGATCAGGCCGCACCAGCACGACAGGTGCACCAGCAGGACAGATGCAAAATGGAGGCGGGGCATTGCCAAGGGTGGCCGTCCCTCACCCAAACGCAGGCGACACAAACCAACAGCTGTGTTATGCTGTACAGCATCGTCTCGCACCGATGATGGTGTTGTCTGGTGGCGGCTGCGCCAGCTGTGCGGTCAGCTTGTCGCTCATGAGGCTGTCGTGGATGGCCAACGCGGCAGCACCACGCACCACGTCAGGCCGCCACCACAGCAGCTTGTACATCAGGGGACGCAGCGGGCTGGAGAAGTTGGTGTGAACTTCCTCCAGCAGCGCTGCGAAGATCTCCAGGTACTGGCTCTTGCTGCAAAACATAAATTATATTGTACGTTACAAGACAGCAGAAGGTACAGTTCACCTTGAGTCAAGGAGTCCAGACCTGAGCGCAAGATGAAGATGAGCGAGTGCATGCAGGCCCAAACACGCAGTCATGCAACAACCCAGCATATCACGCAGGGCCCAGACCAGTGAGCAGGAAGGTCCAAGACGCCCATATATGTTATATAACCACGTTGCTCGACAACCGTGGCACTACAGCACATAATGAAGCTGCTGCCCCACGCAGTGCCGCGTTATCACTGGTCCTTGGATCTGCGTACAACGCACTGTGCTTGAGTCGTACCGCATGTCCATGCTCCCGAGGTCTTCAGCAAACAGCATGCGGCCAATCACATCAGCAGTGAAACGCTTCGACAGGTCCTCAACATCAATGCACGCTGCTGCAGCAGCAGGCTTCCCTTCTCCAGAACTGGCGTTACTGCTGCTGCTGTTCACGTGGGCCACTGCCTTGTCACACAGCTGCAGCACCCATGGGAACACCTGCACAAGCAGCAGAATGTGAAGCACAACCAAGAAAAGTGAGTAGCGTATTTCTACAACGCTGCCACGACAACACCACTGTAAAACTGCAGCGCTAGGTGCACACTGTGCGGTGTGGCACATCATTACCGCCACCTTCTGCCCCAATGCCCTGCTGATGTCTTTTGAAGAACCTGCATTGCTGTTTTGAATGCTGCATTACCCACAAAAGCATTTGTACCGCACTCCCCCCCCGGCGCCGCACCTGCTTGAGGTTGCTGATGCTGAAGCAGGGCGCTGTCGCCTGACGCACCGCCTTCCAGTACGCGTCATCCGGCGACGTCAAGATGTTGGGCTTGTGCGGCTTCGTGCCCACCTCAAATGCACAATACAGCTCCCGTGTTTTTCCAAGGTAGTTGTCTGAGTTGCCCCATCTGATGAGTTCGTGAGCTGCTGCAGGGTCTGTGAGTACAACGCAGGCCCTGTTGAGCAGTTGCAGTTTGTAGATTGGGCCGTAGCTGTTGGCCCAGTCAGCAAGCTGCAGGGGGCAGCGGTCAGACAGCAAGGTGCTGACGTGGCCTGACAAAGTAACAACAGCAGTAGGGGCCACAGCAGCAGCAGCAGCAGTTTGGTAACATGGGGTGATCGCGAGGGAACATGGTCAGCGACAGCTGTATGCAACGGAAGGTCCTCAAGCACTTGGGTGTTGTGCTAACAGGCAATTGCTACATTGAACGTGTGGTATGAATGCATGTTCAACATGTTCTGCGCTGGCCCTGATTGTGGAAGAGGGGAGCTGAGTTCGGCTGAAGCTGATGTATAGCATGCGCTGATGAGTAGCATGCAAAAGACAGCAAGGCAATGTTTGCGGCATGCAATCTGCTGCCAGCTACTTGGGTGCAATCAATTGATTGCAGCTTGCAAGCTGATCCTGCTCCGGACATCGAGGAGACAGGATATGCCTGCGCAAAACCAAACCCTTGGAGCAGCAAGTCCTTTTGAAAGGGGCATACATGCCGTCATCATGACATGCATACGTGGTGGAGCAAGCCTGATGCTGGCCTGACGATGCTGAAGCTGTGCTGCTGGCTGTCGGTCTGCAGCAGCACTGCTAGCTGGCGCTGAAGACTTACGCACCAGTGATCTTGCTTGTTGAAGGAGGCCCAGGAATGCTGGTTGTCTTGAGCCTGCGTTGCGTGCTGTAGTACGTGTAGAGCCAGACAACCACTTGCTTGCACAGCCATGCAGCAGCTGCTGCAGCCAACACGCGCACAAGCAACACTATCATACTTATCAGTGGTGCCCAGAGCTTAGGCACTCAAGCCGTCGGGCGCCCTCTGAGGCAAATGCAGGGTCGAACTGCACAGAAACTCGCGATGACTACGATCCGACACACTTGTGGCCTCAAATAAGGACTGCATCAACGTGATAGTATCCTGTGTAGGAAAATTGATGTAACAAGCTGGCATCAGACGTCATTGACCCATCTTGGGTAATGAACGGTCATCGGACGAACGCAACCACAGCCTTGCAAGAGCGTTTCGGATTGCCATAACTGCAGATAAATCAGCACAACACAATTTATATCACTGTGATGCTTTGTACGCCAGTGCAGCTGCAGGCAGACTTCAGTAAACTTTCTGACTGAGCTGCTCAGCCTGAGCAGCGCGCAGCACTGCGCGTATCTAATTCATATAAAAAAACGCCCGCATTTCACCATGCTTCCCGTAAAACCGGTCGACTTTGGCTATAAAGACAAAGTATGCCTGTCAGCAAAGTACATGCCAGATGCATCTGGCGCCATGTGGCGCCAGCTGTCAGCAGCAACCAATGACTTGCAGGGCCGATTGGGCCATCTAGACCGTCTCAAGACACAAAGAACACAGCAGCACGCGCTTCCAAACAATAGATGTCAGCTGCAGCAATGATCCAGATGGTGTTTCCTGCGCAGGACATGCAGTTCACCAACGAACTCCAAAAAATCCACCACCTGACACGCTTTGCTGGCAGCCATAGCCAATTAAACAAGAGGCCAGCCTGCTGCAGTCTAACTAATAACACATGAAATGTGCACACTTTTCAAAGAGTTGCTTCACAGGACATAGCATGAGCACGTACACCATGCCATGCGCACAGGGTATACAACATTGCTCTGGATATCTGCAACTGCCGCACGCATTGTAAAGTATGGCGTTCACAGGCACCAGCCAAACATGGGCAGCATACAACCAGCCGTCCTTGCACAAAAAAGAGCAACTGCCAGTACAAGCAGCTTCGAACTTGAGGCCAGCTCATCATTAGCACCGCGGCACAAACTGCAGCGCCATGCCATTCTTCGACTGCAGCGTCACATGATACACTGACAGCTCATTCAGCACAGCAACAGCATTGAACTCAGACCCAGGCACACCAGCGTCTTCGTCATCCCCAGCATCCTGACCAGCTGCTGCTGCTGCTGCCAAGTGTTTCTGCAGCTCCGGGCCTGGAGTGAGTTCAAAGTGACCCACAAGTGTCGCCAGCATTGACTGCATCTCTAACTTGGCTAGCGATTGCCCCACACAGTCTCGAGGACCGCTGCTGAACGTCAAGTTGTCAGGAAGCTTCACCCCACCGCTGCTGCTGCTGCTGCGGCGGCGGCCGAAGTGGTCGGCTACTAGTGCTGCTGCTGCAGCCGCTGCGCGCGGCGCCAGGCCTGCAGCCTCCCGCAGTGCGTCCAGGTGCTGCAGCTGCTGCTGCTCCAGCCAGCGCTCAGGGATGAAAGACGCAGCAGTGGGCCCGTAGTTGGCAACGCTGACACCAATCGGGTAGGGAGGGATGATCACGTGTGTACCCTGTAAATAAGACAGCAGGGAAGCGGTGGGGAACATACAGTGTGGATAACAGCAGGGAAGCAGAGGAAACAAAATGCTGCTGTTACCGCAGCAATGACAAACGGAAGGCGTGTGACTGTGCGGCATGCTGTGTCTGTCATGCCGGTAACAACACTAACCTGTACAGCCGGTATCTGCCCAGGCATTGGGACCTACAAACATCCATCAGCTCCCCTTCGCGCTACGGGCAGCATGGCAGCACACACACCTTCCCAACTGCATGCAGCGTATACTGTACAGTACATAATAATAATATCACCTTAGGCAGGCTGTGTCCCAGCAGCTTGACCTCCTTGTGGCAGTGCCTGCTGGTGCCCAGTGCTGCAGGGCTGAACAGCCGCAGGCTCTCCCTGATCACAGCGCAAAGGTACGACAGGCCAAGGTCGCCCCACTGCAGACTACGCCGCTGCTGCTGCTGCTGCTCCTGCTTGTTGGGAGCTAGGCCGGCTGCTGCCAGCTCTGCTGCTAGCGTGTCTTGCACGTCTGGGTGCGTTGCGAGTGCAGCGAGAGTCCAGACGAGTGCGTTGCTCGTTGTTTCGAAGCCAGCTGCCATGATGATGGCCATCTCTGCTTTCATCTGGTCAAACGTGAGGGGCTGCCCAGTAGCAGGGTCGCGCACCTTGAACAGGTGGCCTGCGGGATGTAATGACAACAGCAGCACAGGTGGTGCAGGATAGGTGATGCTGGCATATGCACTAATGGCAAATAAGCAGCACGGTTCAACAATACATCAAGCCGTCCTCACATCAGTGATGCTACAGTCTGGCGGCTGTGCAAATTTGCCGTAAAACATGCAAGCTTGAGTGAGTCTGACGCACATCAAAACAGGAGAAATCGCAAGATGCAGCATGCCTCACCGGTGATGGTGTAGTCTGGTGGCGGCTGCGCCAGCTGTGCGGTCAGCTTGTCGCTCATGAGGCTGTCGTGGATGGCCAGCGCGGCAGCACCACGCGCCACGTCAGGCCGCCACCACAGCAGCTTGTACATCAGGGGGCGCAGCGGGTTCAGCGAGTTGATGTGGAACTCTTGCAGCACTGCTGCAAATATCTCGAGGTACTGGCTCTTGCTGCAGCAGGTAAACGCGTGGTGGTGGGGGGGGGCAAAAGGAACGGCATACGAGTTGATGTGGAACTCTTGCAGCACTGCTGCAAAGATCTCCAAGTACTGGCTGGCTCTTGCTGCAGCAGCGCAAGGGTTAGGAGTGCGGAAAGAATGGCAGCAGATAGCAGGACAGAGGTGATGAAAGCAGTAACAGCATTGACCCACGTTGATGTTGTGTTTCACAAAGCCGGGGAGAACAAGTAAGCGGCAACGAGGCAAACTGCTTGGTGGCGGTTGGGCTGCTGCTGCTGCTGCTGCAGCTCACCGCATGTCCATGCTCTGCAGGTCTTCAGCAAACAGCATGTGGCCGATCACATCAGCAGTGAAACGTTTTGCCAGGTCCTCAACATTGATGCACGCAGCAGCGGCTGCAGCAGCAGTAGGCTTGCCTTCTCCTGTGATGCTGCTGCTGCTGCTGTTCACGTGGGCCACTACCTTGTCACACAGCTGCAGCACCCATGGGAACACCTGCACAGGCAGCATGACCAGCAGCAGGCAGCAGCAAAGTCATCAGTACTGGCAAAGCCCATGGATACACATGCAGGTGCCATGCATGTATAGTGTGGGGCACAAGATCCTACGAGCTGATGTGTAGGAGCGCGTCAAACGCATCTGGTTTGTTGGTTTTCATGCAACCCCCCGCACCACTGACCAAAGTTTGCCTCTGGTGGGCACTGTAAGACCAACCACAACAATCACCAATACCGCACCCCCGCGCACACCTGCTTGAGGTTGCAATAGGTGCACAACCCATGCGCACTGCCAGCTCCTGCCCGTTGAATTGCTTGAGGTTGCAGATGTCTATGCAGAAGACCAAATGCACTGCTGCACGCTGTACGTCCAATACCAACATTGACCCTCCCCCCCCGCACCTGCTTGAGGTTGCTGATGTCTTTGCAATTATTGCAGTGCTGTTTGAACGCTGCGCGTCCAACAATGACATTGTACCGCCAGTCCCCCCTCCTCTCCCCCCAGGGGGCCGCACCTGCTTGAGGTTGCTGATGCTGAAGCAGGGTGCTGTCGCCTGACGCACCGCCTTCCAGTACGCGTCATCCGGCGACGTCAGGATGTTGGGCTTGTGCGGCTGCGTGCCTAACTCAAGCGCTGCATACACCTCATGTAGCTTGCCGAGGTAATCAGGTGACGAGCTGAATCTGATGAGGCTGTTTGCTGCTGCTGGATCTGTGAGGACGACGCAAGGCACGTTGAGCAGTTGGATCTTGTAGATGGGGCCATAGGCGTTGGCCCAGTCAGCAAGCTGCAAGTGGGCTTGGTTGGAGAGCAGAGCGTTGATGTGTCCTGGGAAGCGTTTGCAGGAAACAGAGCGGTGACAACAGCACAGCAGTTAGACTTTAAGGTGTTGGTACAGCATACCCTGTTGCTGCTGCACACTGCTGCAGTGCTGCCGGATTAGCACAGCAGCAAGATGGTGTGGGCTTGACATTGCAAATCTCTGCAGGCTTCCGCGTGCAGAGAGCGGAACCACATATTGCTCCTAAGCAGCACCTGTACTGCATAGGTGTATGTGCATTGCTGGTTCTGCAGCTGTCTCATTGCAGTCTGCAGGGTCAGGCTGTAGCAGCCTGCTGCCTGTCAGGCTTCTGCGGATCTTGAGCAGCTGCACTGATCTCTGACGCTACTTGGCCACGCACCAGTAAGCCTGTTGCTTGGGGGAGGTCCAGGTATGTCGGTGGCGTTCAGCCAGCGCTTTGTGGTGTAAAATTTGTACAGCCAGGCAAGCAGCTGCTTGCACAGCCATGCAGCAGCGACGCCCGGAAGCAGCATCGCTGCAACGCAAATTATTAGGGTATCCATGATTATGTGTTTATTGAGTTGATCTAGAAACAATGCGGCGAGGCGTGACACTGCATATCACGATTGCTCAAGCTCTGCTAAAGTGCTTGCACGACGCGAGAGCAACTTGAGAAGCAAACGTGGTGGTTAAATCATGCAGCTTGACACGTCCTTGTGTGCAGGATGCATCAATGCATCAGTGCCTGTGCACTTGTTCACACTGAGCGGAGGAGCTTGAGTAATCTGGCACGTGGCCCAAGCGACCGGTCAGTGGATCACCTCGCACAGGAAGACATGCCCATGGCCACAAAGCAAGTAAATTTCACGCCCAGATATGTTCTGTCTCTCACCACGTACACCCGCCATTCACACCAACCTAGCCCCATGAGCTGCTCACTGCATGGCATGACATGATGAAGTTGCATGGCATGGCACTGTCATCGGATGACTTGCAGCTGCAGAACGGCCAGGTGGCACAATGTGAAAGCAGCACTGTGCTTGTCTATGTGCGCAGTTCACATTGTCACGTGAACAGGGCCTGTGGATGCATGGACCACAGCGGCACCATTCGGCCGCTGAAAGTGCCGGCGGCACTGGCACTGGCACTGGCGCATCACACACGGCATGATAATGGACGGGGACAACTTCTGGTGGGCCATGTGGAAGAACGGATTGAGGCAGATCCTGGACTACATGTGTGAAACACAAAGTGAGCAAACTTCTGGTGGGCCATGTGGAAGAACGGATTGAGGCAGATCCTGGACTACATGTGTGAAACACAAAGTGAGCAAACCTGCAAACTCTGCAGGCAGACCACAAAAACAACATGATAACACCAGAGAACATGGTGAGCCCAGCATGCAAGCAAAGACCAATATGGGAACAGAGTAGCAGAATCAAGTGCTAGGATGACAGCTAACCCATAACTCTGGCACGCATGCAGATAAACAGTACACTTGACCATCAGCAGAAGGAAATAACCCCATATGTATGCGAAGACACCACTGCGTGTGCGACTTTATGTGCAACTGATCCCAGCTGCAAACCACCATGCTTGCTGCAAACACATGAACTGCAGAGCCACACCATACCCAAATCACAATACTATGCACGTGACAATGTTGCACTAGCGTACCTACACACCGCACACAACAGGCAGTGCAGTCCAGCCTGCCAAGTGCAGTTCAGCCAAAGCAGGCACAGATGTACAGACAGCTGTTTTAAAACCTACGCAAACCAGATCCCAGCCCCATAAGGCCTTGCTTGCATGCGCAGCCTTGCATTCGTACGCAGCCTTGCATGCAGGAGTAGGGTGTCTCTGCATGTTCTCTGCATATTTTCACACATGGGGCGTCAACAGCTGCCTTGTGGCTTTCCCCACTTCCCGTCCGTACATGCAATAGTGACTGCAGCTCCCTCTACACTCGCTGACCGACACTGCGCACTGCAGCTGCGCGCTTGCTGCACCTCACCCTGCTGCTGTGCTGCTGGCTGCATCCGCTGCCGTGGCTGCCGCTGCTGTCGTTGATGACCTGGCAATGACACCAGCAGATCTGCGAGTGCTGCATCTTGCGGCTGCTGCTGCTGCTGTTGGCGCTTGCGTTTCCGACCTCGCGCTAAAGTGAGTCCTGACAGAGTGGGGAGCGCACCAGGTGCCTCTACTCTGTTTGTAGATGTACTTTGCGCACACATCCAGCCTGTGCTGCCAGCAGGGGCCAGCGGCAGCTGATCTGTGGAGCACACTACACATGGCACAGCGGCAGGGACAGCACAGACGCGCACGCGACAGACACGAAAGCCCTGGTGAGTAGTTATGTTAACAGCATGTAGGACACATACAGATCAAGAGTGGATACGGTATGTGCGGCCACCATCTGTCAATATTGCATTGATGCATGTATGCGAATTGCTAGCAAAAGCGCAGCAGTGGCTTATCACCTGACGCACCCAGCTCAATCAATGCAAGTTGCGTGCATGCTTAACAATCAACCCTGGGAAGAACTGCTGTATCTGGTATCCTGCAGGATCCTGTCACTCACATGGTACACGGCTGGGTTTGGTGGTGGTCGCTTCTGGCAGGCTTGCCTTGGTTGTTCCCCGCTGTACAGTGGAATTTCCCTCTGTGGAGTTTCCCTCTGTGGTGTTGTCGCTGCTGACAGGCACACAACTGCCTGTCCAATCTGTCCAATCACCGTTGTCACACACTGCGGTCGGCGGCTGATCACCTTCTGTGAAGTTTGCTGCGCAGCTGGCCACACAGAATTCACCGCTGGTCCTGTTCACGCAACCCTGGACGGACGTTACATTTGCGTCATCTGCTTCAAACGCAGGTGGCGACAGACAGGGGCTCCCAGCAGTGCACGTGCCTCCTTTCCACTGCAGCCACTGCCCGTTGCAGCACTGCGATTGCAGTGGTGCACTGCTGGCTAGATATCCCACGGCACAGCTGGCCCAACAAAAGGTGCCGCTGGCAGTGTTGCTGCAGCTTGAGACGGATTCTGAGTCAATGTTGGGGGGCAGTTTGGTTGGTGGGGACCTGCAGGGCTGGCCGACAACGTCATCAGGCAGCTTGCAGGAAGCAGGCACTGCAACCAGCAATCAGCAGGTGCACAAGGTAGAACGCTGTGAGAGATGTGCTCAATGGGAGGATGCAGCTTGCAGGAAGTCGGCACTGTGGCTGCTGCAACTAGACAATATCACAGAACACAAGGTGATGTTGCGTGATGCTGCGGGTGAGCCATGTGCCTAACAGGCAGATGGACAGCTGGGAGGTGATGTCATGTGCTGGCTTGCAGGAAGTGGGTGGCACGGCTGCAATCAACGAAGCCGGCATTCACTGCTGGGTTGAATTGCCGATATGCATCCGGCTGGCTGCACTGCTCATAAAAAACCCTCCCTTGTCCGCAGTAGCCTCAACTGCTGCAGCTCATTTGGGACAGCAATATAACGTACCTGGGATAGGACCTGGGCTGGGTTTAGGGGTTGGACTGGGTGGCATAGGACTGGGAACCACAGGAGGGGTGGGGCTAGCTGCTGGGGTCGGTGGTGGTGTAGGTGGGATAGGAGGTGCTTGCTTGATGCACAAGCAGCCACACAAGTACCCAGAGCTCGTCCTATACCCCTGAGTGATCTGGCACAGCTGCGGACGGCCGTAATCATAGCCGTATGTTACATATGATCCGTCATATGACACTCTGTCTCCAACCAGAATGAGACTGCCTTGCGCCTGCTGCTCTGCAGCTGTTGCAGCGCCAGTGCCCGCTACCTCTGCTGTTTGCTGGCTATCTGTAGCTGCCTGCGCTAGTCTGCGGCCAGCACTGCTGCAGTAGCCGCTGCCTGTGGTGCCACCACCTCTAGTGTTTTGGTGGTAGCGACGGTACTTTCGGCGATAGTACCCAGACGCCAAAGCCTGGCTACTGTCTACAGCTCCAGCTGCTGTGCTGCTGCCAGTGCTACTGCTGCCGTCACCTACATCTACTTGCTCTGTGCTGCTACTGCCTGTTGGCACTGCTTCTGCTGCTTGTTGCTGCTGGGGCTGCTGTTCATCCAGCAGCTTGCGGCCTTTGACACTGCCCCAGGGGCTTACATCATCACAAAAGTAGGATGATGTGCCGCCTCCATCGCACATCTGGTTGGAAAGGGCAGTAAAGCCCTCTCCACAGCTGCTGCCAGATTCCAAGTACGCCACACTTTGGCAGCTGATGCACATGCTGCCTGCCAGGCTGGCGCATGACAGCAGTGTGCACACAACCAGCAGCAGCTGGAGTGGGTGTGCCCTGTACCTGGGCATTCTGGTGCACTGGCAATTGATCGCCTTTATTTAGACTTGTTTCGGGTCAAATCCATGAGCTGCAGCTGCTACCTCCTGCTGCAGCAGCAGCAGTAGCAGCAGCACCAAAGCAGCAGCAGCTATGCGTGAAAAACGAAGCGAAACGCAGCGTTCTAGGTAGCAGGGATACACAATATCGTGTTGTAGTTATGACCCACTCCGTTGAAGAGACAGAGCAGTCGCGGGGTCTAGTGCCAAGATGTACTTGCCGAATTTGCCATTGTCCGCCACTTAACGGCTGATGCAAGAGATGAACGTACGCCAATGGTGTGGTGCTGAGAAATTTACGGACACACTCGTGTGCCTTCAGCAAAAGTTTGACCGGTGCGGTGGCGGAAAGCGAGCATAGGACCGCTGGCCCACGACCTCATGTCTTCGTTACAGAAACATCATATCGTACCAATAATCACGCGACGCATTGCCTCAAGCGGGCCAGCTGCGACGCATCATTTCCTTTGTCACCTGTCACCTGTCCAGTGAGTCACCCCGTGTAACTTCTGCCACCTGTCATCCGGACACAGTCAGTTCGCAGCTACAGGCAGCGATGGCATGAACAAGTCGCGCAGTCGCATGCACATGCCACCACAGGCGCTCCGCAGCGCTGCACCAGCCCCACTGCGCATCCCGGGCGCATCTGCTGCTGTTGCCAAGTGCTGCAGTGACGTGGCAGCACTGGCGGCCATCTGGCACAGCCTATCAGCCAGCAGGGGCTGCTGCTGGTGCAGTCCCTGGCTGCTGCTGTACAGCGCCGCTGTCATGCCAACTAAGTCTTCTAGAGCCCTGGCAGTCCAGCTGCAGCTGCTTAGTGCAACAGCCCAGCTTGGCAGCTGCTGTACCGCCGTGTCCTGCAGGGCATAACCAAGTTGACAGGGTACATGTGACGTGAGCTGAACAGCATTCTGCGACGCAGTCCGCTGCAGCGGCATGTGGCTATACTGTTGGTACTAGGGGATGCCTAGCTGCATGGCGAGTTTGGCAAGTGCTGGCAGGAGATGCACACAAATTGGCACATGTGCAACAAATTGCGCCGCCAGTTCACATTTTAAAGAAGACCGTCACTACTGGCTCACACCAAGCTTCATCTATGCAAGATCAGGAGAAGCGGTACGCTGCTGTAGGTGCGACCAACGCCTCTGCACATGAGCAGCCTTGCATGCAGGGCAAGCGTGTCACTGCATGCATTGCTGCTTGGGTGCTGCTGTTTCTTTTACATGCTGCAAGCAACACAGCCTCACCAGCTCCTCCAGTAGCTCATGCGATGCTTCAAACAGCTCAGCAGCCACAGCCAGCGCCTTGCTGCTGTGCTGCAGCTGAGTGAAGCTGAAGCCCCTGCCGAGCTGCACTGCACTCGCTGCTGCGTTGGCCTGCTGGAGCTGCTGCACCAGCCGCTGCAGCTGCTGCGCCACTGCTAGCGCCAGCAGCAGTGCTGTGCTGGGGAAAGTGGAGAGCTGCTGCAGCATGGCTGAAGCGGCGGCAGCTGTGGCGTTGCTTGTACTGCTGCTGTTTGCTGCCATCTTCTCTGTGAGCAGCTGCTGCATGAGATGCACTGTCTGCACTGCTACTGCACCAGCTTGACTGGCCTGCTGCTGCTTGTGCAGCTGCTGCTGCAGCGGTCTGCCTGCATCGGCAGGCAGCTTCTGGTGCTGTGTCTGCTGCTCCTGCTCTTGCTGTAGCTGCGCTGCTGGTAGGTGTGCAAGCAGGGCCGCCAGCAGGGCAGCACATTGCTGCATGTATGCCCTCTGCAGGGAGCTTCCTGGCACTTGCAGGAGAGTGCCTGTGATGAAGCTGCTGATTGTTGTCATCGTTTCGGTTGGCCAGCTGTCCTGCAAGCTGCCAGACATGGCGCTAAGTGCTGGTGGTGGTGCTGCTGCAGAGTTGCTGGCAGACAAGGGGTTGGGTGAGGTGCTGCTGTTGCCCAGCTGCTGCAGTCGCAGCAGCATGCGCATGTTGGTAAGCAGCATGTCTGACAGTGATGCTGCTTTGCCGTTGAGCACGCTGCTAGCTGCGTTGCAGTTGCTGCTTGCTTGCGCTGTCAGCAGCAGCTGCTGATGCAGCGCTTGGTAGCTGTCCTGCAGAGCTGGGGCACCTGAAGCTGTGTTGCAGGAGTAAGGGCCACTCCCTGGTCCTGCTGCTGCTGCTCCTGATGTTGGCAGGGTTAGCGGAGGCAGGAAGATGCCTGCTGATGCTGCTGCTGGTGATGCCCCTCCTTCTGGTGTGTCTTGCATGCTGTTCTGGACCACACGACGACCCCGCTGGACGCGCCGCGCTCCTGCTGTGGCATTGGCACTGCTGCTGCTGCTGTTGAATATACCTGCGGCCCATGCTTTCAGCGCGGTGTTGCCAGCTGCCTGCTCTTGCAGCTGTGCCTCCAGACGTTGCGCCTTTTCACGCCACTCCTCTGCCTCTTGGTTGGCCCTGCGCTTGTGCCTGACAATGGCTATCGCAAGAGCCTGCTTGATGCTGGTGTTGGGGTCACTGTTGTGGAGCTGCGGGCAAGATGCTGGTTGCAACAGCTGCCCAGGCTGCTGTAAGCGATGTTGGCTACTGGTCAAAGTCATTCACGAGGAGGTATTGTGAGAGGAGCAGCTGGCAGAGAGATCATACGAATCTCTGTTGCTGTTGCTACTGCTTGCAATCCGGAGTCCTCATTCAGCACTGCCTCTCAAGATGCCTATGAACGCGAAGCTGTGTCAAGCCCTCGTGTTTCGTGATCGGCGGTAGGGTCGACATACATATACCGTCATTTTTGTTCAAAAACAACCCTAGCCAGCTGGGGTACCATCACCGCACAAGCTACACATCATAGCTACGCAGGCAACTTCAGCCACAGTCGATGGTTTGCTTTGACGTCTTGTTTTGCTTATGGAAATGTAGCTAGCACCTGTAGCCACCGTAGTGCACGGCAACCACCACCGAGGGACGCCATGGACGTCCTAGCACCGCCTTTCAAGACTGTCCTGCTGATTTGCGCATGCCTGTTATGCAGCTCGCGGCTGGTGTCAGCCACAGGGCCCTCCTACATGACTTTGGAGGAGGTGCAGCAAGTGGCAAAGCAGCAAGCAGCAGCAGCTGGCGCGCCTGACTATCAAGGTGAGACACTGCTAGCACGTCCATTGAACGGAGGATACTGTAATTCGTGTATCTTTGATGCTGTTGATTGCTGTTTGAACTCATGCCATCACGTTCTTACAACTGCTGCAGGGACAAGCTGCGCTCTCTACTCTCTACTGATGCAACCATGGGTTCATCTCATGTCTGATTGCCCCTGCCGCTGTTTTTGCTGCAGCCAAAGCACTGGCAGACTTTGCGTCTGGTCTTGGTTCTGACCCTGCTGGATTCCTGCCTCTGTGGAGTGCCGAATCTCACCCATGTGGAGACAGCTCCAACAACTTCAAGCCCTGGCCAGGCATCACTTGCAACGCCCCCACAGCTTACGTGACAGGGATCTCCCTCCGCGGCAAGGGACTTTCTGGAACGCTGCCAGAGAGCATATCAGTGCTGAACACGCTCCGCTCGCTGTGAGTGCCTTTGCTGAACATGCAGATGTGCTTGCAGGACAGCATGTGCCGCTGATCAGCAGATGCCGTAGCACATGCAAGTGCAGCCATGCGCCATCCTGACGTTCTGCCATCAGAAAGGAAGCAGTTGAAACCCACATGCAACCAGAAGTTCCCGTCATTCTGACCATACACAGGTATCTGACGCCGATACGTGTACTACACACTGCAGGGACTTTTCAAACAATGCTTTCCATGGCAGCCTTCCACCAGTTTGGAGCAACCTTACGTCATTGGAGTTGGTAGACATCTCAAATAACCAGCTCACAGGACCTCTGCCAGCTGCTTTCAGCGCATGGGATGCAATTCAGGTACGTTGCAGGGTTGAAGAACAGCAGCAGCAGCCCAGGGCCAAGCTGCCTATAGGATGCCTTCAGTACTGCAGCGCTGTGCATCTAGCTGCAGCATGAACTGTAGCTGGTTGCCATTGTCTTGACATCCTCTTCAACAGCTTGCTGAGCATGTTGCAGACGCACATGCCTAAACAGCAGAGCATTCAAGTTCCTGCAAGCATTTGCATATTCATACCATATAAGATGGTGACTGTAGTATGCTGTCTCGTCTCATGCTCTGCACTTCTCTGCAGACACTCGAGCTCCATGACAACATGCTGACAGGGCAGCTACCAGGTGCTTGGGCTGGTTTGAACCTGCTAGAGGTACGCAACAACAGAACGGTATGCCGAAGCTGCGGATGCACGGCGCAGATGATCAAAGCAGTTACCCCACAGCCGCGTCTGCTGGCAGCCGACAGCCCAGAGCAGCAGCGGCTACCTCAGCAGCTGTGTGTCCTGACATGTTGCTGCACCACATGTGTATCCTGCAAGCATTTTTCAATCTGCTGCTGTTGACATGTGCTGTTTTCGCTTTGCTGTGTGCCAGGTGCTTGATCTAGGCAACAACCAGCTCACAGGCAGTCTGCCTGGTTCTTGGGCGCGCATGTCCTTCCTGTCTGTGTTGTCCCTGCAAAACAACAATCTGACTGGCACGCTGCCAGTTGAGTGGGCAGAGCAGAGGGCGCTGCTGAACTTGTAAGTCCCCGATGGACAGTGCATGGTGTGAGTGGCTGTGCTGCATCGCCTTGCATGTTTCATCCCATCCTTGTGCTGTTGCCTGGCCACTGGGCATGCGGGTTGTGATGCAAACTTCGTGTGCTTCTGTGTGCATACAGCACCATGTCCTGCAAGGAAGATGGGACTGAGTAGCAGAAGCATGAGCTGTAACAGTTGTGCACACACAACTTTGTAAGTACCATCAACAACAATAATCTGCTTCTGCTTGCAGGAACCTGGGTGGCAACAGGTTTGAGGGCCTGCTCCCTGCCGAGTGGGCTGCAGGCATGGACAACCTGCGAGTGGTCAACCTAACAGACAACAGCCTCTCAGGTTGGCTGGCGGGCAGCTCATGCCGCATGCTTTGTACCTGTATCATTGTTGAGTAGGCACCGCACATGTATGCAGTACAGAACGATTTACTGCCGTCACAGTGATGGTGCAAGCTGCTCATGTGTATCCTCTTTGCCGTTGCTGTTGCAGGCTCGCTCCCTGGCGGCTGGTCGAACATGACGCGCCTGCAAGCACTGTAAGTGGCCACAACAGTGGCAGAGTGCACAGCTTGTTCTGGCTGCTTTCCTTGCTGTTGGCGCTTTGAGCGTTCGTAAATTGGCTGCAGCTGATACACTGACTTGTTGTCTTCAGGTACTTGGCCAACAACAAGCTGACAGGGTCCATACCTCCAGTCTTGGGCACACTACGCAACCTGTATGCCATCAACATCACCCAGAACCGGGATATATGTGGCGACGTGCCCAGCCAGGTGTCAGGCGTTGTTGAGGGCCTCAACACCACAGCAACAAACAGCATGTGCCAGTGGGAGGCAGATGGTGAGCTGCAGGAATTGCAGGCCAGCGGTGCTCTGTCACGTCACGTTGCAAACACTGGCACTGGAGAAATTGCTTGCCCTGCATCCTTTGCAGGCCCTGCATCCTCTGCAGATGTCTGGAGCTTGGTATTTGATAAAGGGTGTGACATCATCTGACAAAAGGCCCTGTTACTGCTTGCAGCGGAGCACCTCCTAGCATTCAAAGCAGGAGCGACAGATCCCTCAGCTGCGCTAGCCACATGGAAGCACGGCAGCAACCCTTGCGGCGCAGAGCCTTGGCAGGGAGTGGCATGTGCTAGCGGTTGGGTGGTGGCAGTACGCCTTGAGGGCCAGTTGCTGCAGGGGCAGTTGACCGCAGGGCTTGTGAAGGTGTCCAACTTGCAGGGGCTGTACTTGGGCAACAACCAGCTGACAGGTGAGCAACAAACAATGCCTGCAGCGCCTTCCTGCAAGCACCTGCTGCTGCACCTGTGTGCCTAGCATGAATCCGGCAACAGCAGCAGATTGCGGTGGCGCAGACGCAACAGCCGGCAATGTAGCGGCGTTGACTTTGTCTACGCCTGTGCTTTGCCTGCAGCCAACAGTCAGGCGCTGGTGGTTGTTGGAAGCATCTTTTATAGGCTTGCTATATCGTCATAGCTGACACTGCGCCCGTGTCATGACAAAGAATCTGCACTGTGGGCTCTGCTGCACTGCCTGTCCATTGCTTGCTTTGTTTGCAGGCACGCTTCCTGCAAGCTGGGGGGATGATGCTGTTGCAACTCTGACTGTTATCGATCTGTCGGACAACCAGCTTAGCGGTCCTCTGCCAGGCACATGGAGCAGGCTGGCATCACTGCATCATGTCAACCTGTCATCCAATGACCTCTCTGGGGAGCTCCCAGAGGGATGGGCTACCATGACCAACCTCAACACACTGTAAGTGCGATGTGCACCTGCCGCAAGATGACAAAGGCAGTGTCGGGCACAAACACAGGACACCTGGTACCTCACCAATCAGCAGTAAGCCTTGGCGCGGTGTCCAATTGCTTTCAGATAAGTGGAGGTAAATGTGCGCATTGCAAGCAGCCACGTAAAAGCAGGCTGCTGGCTGTGACAGCTGCATGTGTTTCTCATATGCTGCAGGCTGCTTGGCAATAACCGAAAGTTGAATGGCACGCTGCCAGAATCATGGTCTGGACTGGGAGCTCTGCAGATTGCAAGCTTGGACTCAACAGGGATCGAAGGTACGGGCTGGCAGCAGCCCTGGCAGCACTAGAACTTCTTCAGACAGCATTGTCCGTTGATGAGCGTCTTCTGTATGCTGCAGCAGGTGCTGCTATGTCTTGCAGGAATGTTTTGCATGGGAACATCATGGAGGTGCATGCTCTTTGATGCAAATTTGCAATGCCAGTCCTTTTCAACAGCCAACCGCCGTCTGTTTTGTGTCCGTCACCAATGGCCGCATGTTGTGTACGCAACAGAATACAGTCAATTGCACATGTGCAGTGACAGCAGCAGATGCTGCTTCGCACCGGCGGCCACCTGACTGTTGCCCTTGAATGTGTGCAGGATCTCTGCCTGCAAGCTGGGCCATGCTCACACAGATGCGCGAGTTGCATCTGAGCAACAACTTGCTGACAGGAGCTGTGCCTACAGCTTGGCCAACCAGGATGCAGAATCTCAGCCTGGTTTTAACAGGGAACCAGCAGATGTGTGGCAACCTTCAAGATGTGCCCACAGACTGGGACATCCAGGTGTGGGTGTGACAAAATACTTCAAGCCCACTGCTTGGAATGCAAGGGAACTGCACAGAGCCGCCACATGCAGCCGTACTTCTTGTTGCCCAGCTGCTAGCTTTGCTGTGCCATACAGTGAGAGCGCGCTTGCGTGTGTTGCCGGTTTGCAGGCAGACAGGACGGAACTTGGCAAGAATTGCAAACGGCGCGGCATCTCTCTGACGGCAGCCATCGCTGTAGGTGGGTAACAGGTGGCGTTGCTGCATGTATGCGGTGCCGGAATAGCAGTGCCGAGGATGCCATCATTGCCGTCAATAACCAATCATTTGTCTTTGAGCATGTGCCGCTGCTGCTGTGGCGGCTGTTCTTGCACTGATTGCCGTCATGGTTGCTGTTTTCGCACGAACTGCAACACTTGCCGTCACTACGGCTGAGCTTGTGCTGCCGCTGTGGCTGCCTCCGCTTCATGTTGCTGCGCTAGGCGTGTGTGTCAGCGTTGGAGGCACAGCTTTGTTGGCTAGTGCTGCCTACCTCATGCGGCGCAGCAGGCAGGGCCCAGCATCACAGCTGGCGTCCCTTCGCACCACGGGGACATCCACTGTTGGCTTGATAGGTGAGCTGGCTACCATCATCTGCAGCCAGCAGCAGCATGTACAGGCGTTCAGTTGCACAGCATGCTCTTGTTGCACTCTTTGACAGCTTGCGATGCCAACAGCAGCTTGCACATGCTGTTTACCCATAAAGTCCGTGCGCTTTCTTTTGAATCTCAACTGTGACAACAGAAACCTCACGTAACGCCATGTATGTGCGTGTGCTGTTCTTTGTCAACCATGTGCCAGGCTCGCCATCCCGACCAGCTTCGCCAGCAAGCAGCATGTCAGCCATGTCTATGCCGCCCCTGTCCCCTCCTTCTACCGCGCGGAGCCCGACACCAATGCGTGTTGCGTCCCCAGCGCCTAGCCTGGTGTCACCTGCACCTCTCAGCCCAGCGCTAGCAGCTCTGCCTCAGCAGCAGCACAGGCTTGCATACGGCAGCAGTGCAGCTATGCAGCAAGAGCCGGCTTCACCACGCAGTGCATCAGGGACGTATGCAGATGCGTGGATGATGAGGTCTACCTCGCCTCTGGCAGCAGCAGCTGCAGCTGCACCAGGCGCTGAGCCACGCCGGCTGTTTGGCAGCAGTGATAGTGCCAGCGGTGCAGCTGAAGCAGCGAGAAGCATTAGCAGGGCTCGCATGCCAGCGTTTGAAGACGGACAGTCAGCAGGGGTGGGAGGGCTGCAGGTGGCAGTAGCTGCCAGGTACGCCATGGCTGCTACTGCAGGCGGTGTAGCAGCTGCAGCCATTGTCGAGGAAGGCAGCAGCAGCGGCAGCCCCCGCATTGCAGGCGACCCAGCTCGCAGCAGCTTGGAGGTTGCTGCTGCTGCTGCTGCTGGTGCTCCACAGTATGAAGGCGGCACTGCAGCAGCAGCAGCGGACAGCAACGAGATAAACGGCAGCGGCAGTTGGGAGTCCAGCCAGGTGCACACACCGCAGCGCACGCCAGCTCACTCTGTGCCTGGCTCCCCTGCTGTTGGCGCATGGGGCTCAGCAGTGAAGGCACGCGAGTCGAGCCAGGGCACACCGCTGTTACCCCATAGGCCTGGCAGTGCTGCCAGACTAGAGGGGTTGCGGGCACGTATGGAGCGGCTACTTGGGCATGGGCGCGCAGCCTCACCACCAGCAGAGTTGAGCATGTCACCTCTAGCGTCACACTACAGCATGCAGCACTTGGTCGTTGCAAACGGCGGATATGACGCAGAAGCAGCAGCAGAGCCGCCTGTTCCTGAGCTGGTGGATGCCGAGGCAGCAATGGATGAGTCGCCATTTGCTGCACACGTGCCAGCAGCAGATGCAAGCCCTGCTGTTGTGACTGCAGCAGGCATGGCAGGTGGAGGAGCAGTCGCAGCAGCAGCTGCAGCACAGGAAATGAGCGACTATAACGATCTAGATGAGTCAGCAGTGACAGGCAGTGCTGGCATGGCGCAAGCTCCGCTTGTGGCTGTAGCGCTGGGTGGCACGCAGGGCCTCGCATGGCCTGGCTCCCCAGGTGGGGGTGGGGTGAGTCCTGCAAGCATGCTGCTGATGGAGTCAGGGCTGCCATCTCCAAGAGGCGTGGCAGCGCTGATGGCTAGGACACCGCAGCGTGCAGGGATGGCAAGTGTAGCAGCGGCGCCAGCAGCAGAGGTGGGGGAGGGACAGGGAGAGGCAGTGAATGGCGAGCAGAGTGATTAGCTGGGCGATAGATTGATGGAGTGGTAGTAGTGCTGCATAGCAAATGAGCCCCAGAAATGAACCACCAAAACATTGCGCTTTGTGCTGCTGTCGCATCACTGACACAATTATGATTGCTTGCAAATGATCGGCATGGTGGCTTCGAATGATACATGGGAGCATGCTTACCAGCACTGCTTGATATTGTGTGCAGGATTAACAGTACGTAGCCTGATGAACATGGTACATGTACTGTTGCACAAGTGTGTTTTGTTGTAAGATGGGCAGCTGCTATGCCAACGCTGCTGCTAGTGGTGTCAAAGAGCGGATTTAGGCGTGTATTGACAGCAGCTGTGCTCTGTGTACTCAAGGGCTTAGAGTGCTGATCGTCAGCTTGTAGCTACTAGATGCACAACTGATTTCGGTAGATGCTTATTTCTGTAGATGCTGGGGTGTGCGAGGAATTGGGACAGCAGGCCTGCTTATGGCTCTGCTAGGGCCTAGTGTGTTTTGCAGCCGCTGCATTCTAAGTTTTGCACATATACTGCGACATTGGCACTGACGTCTGGTCACAGTCACAATCTTGTGGTCTAAGAAACCTTAAACATGTGGTAGTCATTTTATATCTACACACATGCAGGATGGCTTCGGCAGCAATGATGTGTGGTGTCAGGGTGTTAGTGCTTATCTGTAAGCCCTCTGCTCACCAAACCGAAGGAAAGTACTGTAGTTTTTCAGGGTCTGCCATCAAACCTGGTATGTTGTACACCAGCTGCTTTGGTAATGTACCCGTGTGGCAGATCTTGGCCCAAGACAACAGTGTAAGACCCCCCTGACTGCAGGACCGCTGTCACTCACCTTGACGCAGTTTGCAGCTGGTGCTTGCATGAACTTCCTTACTTTGCCTGGTACGTGGCTGCCGGCAAGCGAACAGCTGCCACAGTGTCCTGCAACTCTGCACACAGTTGCCCTGCTTTCTCAAGGTCGTGCGCCGTACGATGTAGATCCGCCATCCCAGCATGTGCTGCATCTGCCGGCGTGGCAATAAGCAGCACCCCAGCCCAGTATACATTCGACTCAATTCGCACACGTCTGATATCGAAAGTTGCACTGTTTGCCTGCTTTCACATGACGCTCGCTTCACGAAGGCTGGCGAAATTGAATTCGAACCTGCAGAGCAGGAGGGACAGCAGTACACCCAGCAGCTAGGGTTTGGGTCGCATGTTGAATGAGCGCAATCCAGCTTATTCATACCAATCTCAACAAACTATAAGTTAGGTTACACATCAAGCATGCTGCCTGCATGTCGGTATTGAGCGCCAAATACACATCAGGCCCCGCTCATCACTGACGTATGTTTGTTCGTGCTTTCCTTTTTGTGTAATAGTAATGAATTCATAGACTACAAGTTGGTATTTTAAGCGATGCCGTCTTGTGCGGAATATCTGGCCACAGGCAGTACACAGCAATGTACAACACAGAGGTCCTGCTGCTCGTGTTTGCCCTGCTGGTCAACACCCCGTTGCTCGAATGCGGACGCAGCTACTTGAGGCTCCAAGAGCCGAGCATCCAGATAGCTCAGCATGCCTTGAGGCCTGAAAGCAGCAGCAGCCTGCTGCCATCAGGTTTAGCACATCAGCATCAGCGGACAGGGCACCCAGCTGTTGATGTCTCCTTAGCAGCTCACAAAAGCAACCCGCAACAACCGCATGGAGCATGGCAGGTAGCAGACAATGTAGCGCAGCCGCTACGCAGGAAGCACCAGCATCCAACTGTGCACAGTATGGGCAGGAGGCGTCTGCTGTTCGTTTGGATGCCCACTTGGACTGAAAGCGACGATGACACAGATAGCAGCGGCAGCAGTAGCAACAGCGACAGTGGTAGCAGCGAAGATACTAGCAGCAGTAGCAGTAGCATTCAGGCTGCCAGCACTCGCTCAGCAGAAGCACCGCCAGCACCTACAGAAGGGTGCAGCGTGAAGACTGGCAGGACATTCTACGCGCAGCTTCGTGTGCTGCTGGCTATGAACGTCACGCATGAGGACGGTAACAGCCTATCGGCACTAGAAGCTAATGTGAGTGGTGTTTACGAAGCAGCGCTACCATAGCGTACAGACATGTTGTCTGCAGAAGACAGCAGGCTGCTCTGATAGCACAGTGTTCAAGCACCGGACTCATTCCTGCAAGACTCCTGCCTGCCACAGTTGACACTGGCACACTGTGCCACGGCGTGTCTGGTCAAATGAGCATTGTGTACAGCAGTACCTTTGATTATCAGCAGCAGCATGGTGTTGCCAGCAATGCAGAGCTAGCATGGTTCAGCAGTTCCGTGCAGAGTTGCTGCACCGTTTACAACTTGCCGCAGCCCAACAACTTGTTGGTGACCTGTGCTGTGCACCAGAGCTTTACCGTGTACTTCCAGCTCAAAGAACTTCTGTTGATCTGTGCTGTAGGTATCTAGTGCCATTGCACACCAGCTGCGCCTGGTAGGCAGCAATGGGGTAGTTGATCCAGACCGCGTGTACTGCTTCGTTGACACTGCAGCAAGCAGCCCAGGGCAGACATGGCTAGAGGCGTACGTCTGGCTATCCCCTGCCAACTGTGAAGTAACAGCTGAGATCTGGCAGAACCAAGTCAGCAGAGAGCCACGGGCACTGTTCAACGAAGAAACAGATCCTGAGCTGTCAGCTGCAGTTCAAAATGCAATGAGTCTGCCGCGGGAGCCTACAGCAGCGCAGTATGTCAAAATGGGGATCCAAGGGTCCAGCAATAGTGTAGAAAGTATTGTGGTACATGGTACTGTCGCTAGCAGCGGCAGCAGCAGCGGCAGCAGCAGCGGCAGCAGTCATTGGTTTGATGGCAGCAGCAGCTTGGTTGAGGGGCCAGATGGCAGCGGCAGCAGCACTAGCAGCAGCGATCCTACGCAGCAGAGTTCAAGTCAAGACTACCTAGCATCTTCTGATGGCATCTACATGATGTCGCCTTTCGCGCCAGGGCCCAATTTCACAGGGCTTTTGGTCATGGGCATTACGACAATCAGTGTGTTTATGGTGCTGGCGCTGTTGACCATAATGTCAAAGTGGGCAGAGCGGCGGGCTAGGCGTGAGCAGGAAGCTGCTGCAGAAGTAGCGGTGCAGCAAGTAACAGCAGCAGCTGCAGCGGCAGCTGAGAGATTTAGGAATGCGGAGACAGCAGCAGCAGCAGCAGCGACAGCAGGACGAGGTGGAAGGGCGGGTGCGAGGGCTTCGGATCCTGCAAGCAGTAGCGGCAGTAGTAGCAGGAGCAGCAGTGGGCCCTTGTAGGGCAGTACATAGCGTTTGGAATGCCGACATGTAACACTTCACCACCTCTGATCCTGGCAGCTTCTCTCTGTCTGTGCCAGGATGATGTGCCAGGTGTTGGTAAGGCTGTGGCGACCTGTTCGTGTGTAAAGAGTCCACTGATTGTCACCATTCACACTGAGAGAGCCCTACTGTCTAGAAGTGTTGCAGGTGCCTCATGCGTTCCAACAAGGGGGTTTGAGGCATCCAATCCTACAGGATCTAGCCAGCTTTGGGCAGATTTGAATCAGAAACCTAGGACCTGTGCACACATAGTGCCAAACAGCATCGCAGCATCCGAATTATAAAAAAACAGTTGAAAAGTTTACTTCTGGCTCTTGTCTGTCACTTCAAGTAGCACGTTGCCGTGCTTTGAATTTGGCGTGCTGCGCCCTCCTGCGAGCGACCTCATGCACACAGTTTCTTATCCTCAAATCGCAGGCCCTAACTTGGTTCTGGACATAGTTCAACCAATCAAACTGCAGCCAATAGAGCGATCGGATGCCATGCTGGCGTAATAGGGTCTTTACTGCTGTGGGGTGAAAACGTGCTTGGCAGGTGCGTGCAGATCAGTTATGATGCCCAGTGCTGAAGTGGCTTGTACGTTAATTCTTTTCACTCACGCAGGAGGTGGCGGCATCGTGCTCATACTCAGCCCAGGGGTCTGCTGCACCTGCCGCGCCTGCTACACTCAGCACTATTATATGAACTGACTCACCGTGTGAATCCTGCTGATTGCTCATGCAGTGTTACTACAGAGCAACTACTGAGGCAGCAGTATCCCAGCAGCAGTCACACAGCAGCTCGTTCAGCAGGCAGGATGCCAGCGCCTTGTTATAGTAGTACGGAATGCCATCTTTCATGTACTGCTTCCACATGTACCAGGCGCTGAACAAGAGCACCTGGTGTCTGCCTCCAGGAGCAGTAGTGGCGGTCAAGCAGCAGCAGCAGCCGCAGACACAGCAGCAGCAGCAGCAGCCACACGCACAACCACAACCGCAGCCACAGCCGCAACCACAGCAGCAGCAACGAAACTTCCGCGCAAAACAGACGCAGCTACAACACGAGGGCCAGCTGCAACAACAGCAGCAGCAGCAACAGCAAAGGGCATCTGTGGCAAACCAGCAACAGCAGCAGCAGCAAAAGGGATCTGTGGCAACCCAGCAACAGCAACAGCACAAAGGATCTGCCAATCAGCAACAGCAGCAGCTGCTGCAGCAAACGGGGCCTGTGGCTAACCAGCAACAGCAGCAGCAGCAGCAGCAGCAGCAGCGGGGACCTGCAGCAATCCAGCAGCAGCAGCAGCAGCAGCAGCCTGACTTAATGCGATGCGATCAAGGTGTGGTTACTCCTGCTGCCACCTCAGTGCTGGCCTCGTCACCACAGAATGCAGCAGCAGCAGCTGACAAGCAGGTGTGACGGGCACCAGCTGCTTTCGCATAGCATCAACTGCTAAACTGTTTATTTGATACGTTGCGTGACGAGCGATACAGAAGCGCAGTGTCTCCACAGCGACATACTCAACAGTGGCAGACATACTTGCACATGCTGTGTAGGTGTTGCAATAGCATTGACATCGGTACACAGGCAGAGGCTGCAGCACTTAGTAGGCCTTGATCCACAAACTGACAAAGCACCTATTGTGGCACGTGTGCGCCACCGTGGCACAGTGGCACTGTAGTACAGCGGCTGCTCCTGATTTTGCTGTGTGTACAGTGTACATGCGGGATGCGTTACATTGCTGGACAGGTATCTCCAGCACAAGCAACAGGCAGCCCAACAGAAGCAGCCGCCGCCGCAGCAGCTGACACACGATGGTGGCCGTAACAGTGCGGAGCCGCCAGCTGCAGGGGACTGGGTGAGTCTTAGGCTTTTGTCATGTTGCGTGCACTGCTGCTGCAGCTGCTGCTGCAAAGCTGTTCAGTCTTGAATCTCACAGTAACAGTTGATCCGCGACGTGCTATCCAACGATGTCAGCTGCCGCCAGCAATCAAGCACAAATCGATGCGCAAGAGGCCCCTGCATCTTGCCAGCACCAGCAGTGCGCAAGTCAACTACTCGTTCACCTGGCTGCACCTGCAAGAACATCTGAAACGTGACTTGCCTGTCGTGCATTGCTGCTGCAGCTGCAGGAGGTGCTGCGGCTGGCTACCGCGCTGCTGCAGCAGCTGCAGCAGCAGCTGCAGGGCTCGCAGCTGTTCCCTGCGCTGCAGCAGCAGCTGCAGCTGGCAGTGCAGCAGGCACAGCAGCTGCTGCTGGCACATCAGTTGACAAGCAAGCCCTTGCAGGAAGATAAGCTTGCATCTGAACCTCCATCATCCACAAGCTTAGCAGCAGCAGCAGCTGCAGTGCCAGCAGCAGGCAGTATGCGCAATGGTTCAGGTCCTGCAGCAGCAGGCAGCACTATGCAGCCTTTGCAGGAAGATAAGCTCGCACTGCTGGACAAACAACTGCTGCAAAACTCGCAGCGCGTGCAGCAGAATGCAGCCCAGGCCTCTACAGCGGCACACACGTGCAATGCAGTGGTTCCTGCAGCAGCAACAGGGGTGCCTATTAACGCAGCAGCCGTGGCTGCATCGGCCCCCAAGCCCAGTGCAGAAGTGATGATCCAGCAAAAGCAGCAGCAACAGCAGCAGCAGCCATCGCGTTCAAGTGTGCCTCCACTGCAAGAGCAGCTGCAGCAGCAGCAGCCAACGCAATCACCTTTGCCCCCACTGCAGCAGCAGCAGCAGGTGCGGCCTGCCAGCAAGCTGACGAGGCCTGCAAGCAGCAGCCATGGCAAGAGAGGCAGGAGCAGGAGCAGGGACAGAAGCAGAAGTACATCCAGGGGCAGAAGCAGGGGACGCAGTAGGTCCCAGGCAAGGCAGAACTGCCGCAGCAGTAGCAGGAGCAGCAGCAGGGGCCATAAAGCGCAGCGTGCAAGTAGCCCCCCGGTGTTGCCGGGCCACCTCACTGAAGCATTGGACGACTCAGCCAGCAGCAGATCCTGCGGGGACCTAGAAAGCGAGCTTCTTAAGTGAAAATTAGCTTCTGCTTCAAGAAAAACAAAAATAAAAAATTTAAGATTATTGGCAAGAAAGGGAATTGACACCATAAAAAATTAATGGGTAACATGATGATGATGACCATAAAAAATTAAATAATTTTTTATTGTGACACCATAAAAAATGAAATAATTTTTGGAATTTTTCCAACAAATAAGATTTGGACCTATTCCATTTGTTTATTTTTAAAAACTTTTTTATGTTTTATGGTTTTTCTCTTCTTTCTGAAGCAGCACGCTGGTTTAGTGCAGGTGGAGCACTTTGATGCACAGGTGCTGCAGCAGATTCGGCGCATGAATAAGGACGCTGTGGATGTCACGCTGCATAAGCTTCTGAACAAGCCGCGGGAGAGGATGCAGGACGTGAGACGCATGCCAGCGTACTTCATGTCGTTTTTCCGTTCTGCAGCAGATTCGAGGCTGCAGTGACGTCTGGATGGTGAGGTGGCTGACGTTGTGCTGAGGCGCTCAGCAGCTGGCTGGCAGTGTTTGCGTTGTGCAGAGCTCTGCAGTGCTTCCTGTGTTGCAGCTGCAAACGGTGTAGCCGGCTGCCAGCCGCACGGCGGACGCCGTGAAGCAGCATGGCACTGGTTCGCAGGAAAGGCCATCATCTTGTGACTTGCGCACGGGTGCAGGAATGTGGGGCAGTGCCGCACAGAACAGCCTAGGACGTGCTGGTGCATTGGAGTCGCCAATTTGGCTGATGAACGGCAGCTTACAAGGAAAAACTTGTCGCCATGCTTGATGTCCTGCAAGGTGTGGGTCCCCTTGTCAGACAGCTGTCACATGTTTTCAAATCGTCACTTCACTGTCAGATTGTCACCATGTTTTGCTCATGGTTCGGCCCTTGCAGCTGAATGATATAGAAGCACGTCACGAAGCTGCGACCTAGATGCTGTGGAACATCAGTCTTTGAACGACCACAGGACTGGACGCAACCGAACAGCAGCAGTACTGTCTCTGCAAACGTGTGTTCTGCTGTTTCGTATCGCCAAAATCTAGTAGTTGCAAAGACTTAGTAGTGGATCGCGCTGCGATGGGCAGGCCGTGACCAGTTTTGACCTTGTCCTTGTATGCTGCGTATTGTGCTGCGGTCTGGCCCAGCGATGTCTGCTTTTGCGCAACATAAGGGCGCAACCCTCTATCGCTGTGTGCCGAGGTTGAGCAGGAAGCCCAACAAGGTGCTGGCGTTCAGGGAGTGGGACAGCAAAAGGCATGCCTCAACCAACTCCAACAGCAGCAGTAGTAGCAACGGGACCACCAGCAAGGCACCTCGCAGGTGAGAAAGCTGAATTATCCTTCACTATGGCCTCTACCGTGGTATCATTGCTACTATCAGCCCCAGCACAGCAGCGCTCTGCAGGCAGCGTGTGCTTGCTGCTGAACATCCAACTTGCTGTACTGGCGGTTGTTGCCCAACTCCTTACAGGCACACAAAGATGCACGTTCCTGCAGGGCTCGACGAAACACATCATCCAAACCTGCTGCTTTAACGTGCAGGGACTTCTTGGAGGCCCGCCAAATATCTCTGTACGAGCTCTTTGATGGCTCTCAGTACCAGCTGGATGTGCCAGAGTACCAAAGGCCATATGCCTGGCGTGCAAAGCAGGCAAGCAGCAACAGCAACAGCAGCAGAAGATTTGATGTTTAGCCTTGCATCTTCAGCTGGGACTGAAGCACCAGCCGCACACGCCAGTCATGTTACCAAGCAGCAGCGATGAATACAGTAGCATGGCGGCAGATGTAGTGCAAACAAAGCAGCAGCATCAACAGGAGCAGGCTATCTGTAAGGCCAGGAGGGGCAGCAGCAACTGCTGTGTTTTGTGTCCCGTACAGCAGACACATCCCACGGTGCGTGTAGCGCCCGCTTCCTGCAAGTGCAGCAGCTGCTGGCAGATCTGCATACAGGCTACCTGTCACGCTAGAGTGCTATTGAACATCACACAATGCGTACTGTTGCTGTTTCGTTGCAGGTGCAGGAGCTGCTGGCCGATCTGCATGCCGCCTACCTTTCAGGCCAGGAGTGGTTCATCATGTTCAAAAGCACTGCTAACCATCATCACGCACTGCTTACTTCTGATATGTTTTTTGGATTTGTTTGCAGGTGCAGGAGCTGCTGGCGGATCTGCATGCCGCCTACCTGTCAGGCCAGGAGCACTTTCTTGGCAACATTGTGACGACTCGCCAAGGCAGTGCAGCAGGAGAGCCGCTCTGGGTGAGACAGCTGCTGTTGAATTGGCCTGCACTGCTGCTGCTGCTGCAGCATGTAGAGGATGCAGCTGCTAGGCATACTGGTTGGAGCAGCTGCTGTTGGTGCTGCCTGCACTGCTGCTGCAGCAGCCTGTAGAGGATGCAGCTGTGCGGCGTAATGGGCGGAACAGCTGCGCTTGGTGCTGCCTGCACTGCACTTCTCGATGCACATCGGCTTGCTATATGCCTTTTGCTGGCCATACCACATGACGCAGTTATCATGCCTCCCTTGCTCACTCCTGTGGATCCTGCATGTGGTTTCTCACCACAGTTCTGATGTTGGTGTCGAAATGTACTTTATGTAGAACATTGACGGGCAGCAGTGCCTCACCACGCTTGTGATGCTGCTGGTGCTGCCTACACTTCATGTCGCACATCTGCTTGCTATGTGCCTTGCTCAGGCCAAACGATATGATGCAATCATCCTCATGCCTCCCTTGCTCCCTTCCTAAGGATCCTGCATGTGTGTTTCTGTACTGCTGTTGGTCTCAACCCTTTGGGTTGATACCTACCAGATCATTGACGGGCAGCAGTGCCTCACCACGCTTGTGATGCTGCTGGTGCTGCCTACACTTCATGTCGCACATCTGCTTGCTATGTGCCTTGCTCAGGCCAAACGATATGATGCAATCATCCTCATGCCTCCCTTGCTCCCTTCCTAAGGATCCTGCATGTGTGTTTCTGTACTGCTGTTGGTCTCAACCCTTTGGGTTGATACCTACCAGATCATTGACGGGCAGCAGTGCCTCACCACGCTTGTGATGCTGCTGGTGCTGCCTACACTTCATGTCGCACATCTGCTTGCTATGTGCCTTGCTCAGGCCAAACGATATGATGCAATCATCCTCATGCCTCCCTTGCTCCCTTCCTAAGGATCCTGCATGTGTGTTTCTGTACTGCTGTTGGTCTCAACCCTTTGGGTTGATACCTACCAGATCATTGACGGGCAGCAGTGCCTCACCACGCTTGTGATGCTGCTGGTGCTGCCTACACTTCATGTCGCACATCTGCTTGCTATGTGCCTTGCTCAGGCCAAACGATATGATGCAATCATCCTCATGCCTCCCTTGCTCCCTTCCTAAGGATCCTGCATGTGTGTTTCTGTACTGCTGTTGGTCTCAACCCTTTGGGTTGATACCTACCAGATCATTGACGGGCAGCAGCGCCTCACCACGCTTGTGATGCTGCTGGGCGTACTGGGCAGAGCAGCTTGTCTCGGTGCTGCCTGCACTGCACTTCCTGATGCGCATCGGCTTGTCATGTGCCTTGCGCTGGCCAAACCACTTGAATGCAACCAATTCAATTCCTCTCTTGCTCACTCTCTTATCAACCCTGCATGTGCGTTGCTCAACTGCTGTTGGTCTCAACCCTGGGGTGGCTGTGTACCAGATCATTGACGGGCAGCAGCGCCTGACCACGCTTGTGATGCTGCTGGGCTACTTGCGCGCCTGGGCAGTAGAGCAGCAGGGCCTGGGCAGCCTGGCTGAGCGCGTGGAGCGCATGCTGCACATACCAGCTGACCCGCTCAACCCAGCAGCAAAAGCAAGGTGAGAATGTTTTGTTGTGGGTTTTTTGTGTTGTTGTCAGCAGCTTGGCTGGGCGCGTGGAGCGGACGCTGCACATCCCAGCTGACCCACTCAACCCAGCAGCAAAAGCAAGGTGTGCGCATGGATTGTTGTGGGTTCCCTGTTGGTGTCGGCAGCCTGGCTGAGCGCGTGGAGCGCATGCTGCACATCCCTGCTGACCCGCTCAACCCGGCAGCAAAAGCAAGGTGCGCATGGTTTGTTGTGGGGGTTTTGTGTTGTTGTCAGTAGCGTGGAATGTAGCTGAGAGGGCTGAGCGCATGCTGCACATCCCAGCTGACCCACTCAACCCGGCAGGAAAAGCAAGGTGAGCTTGGTTTGTTTTGGGATTATTGTGTTGTTGTCAGCAGCTTGGCTGAGCACGTGCAGCACATGCTGCACATCCCAGCTGACCCGCTCAACCCAGCAGCAAAAGCAAGGTGAGCATGGTTTGTCATTGCCGCTGTGTTGTTGTCAGCAGCGTGGAATGTTGGGAAGAGAGCTGAGCGCATGCTGCACATCCCTGCTGACACGCTCAACCCAACAGCAAAAAACAAGGTGTGCATGGCTTGGGGTGTTTGTGTTGCTGTCAGCAGCAGGGCCTGGGCAGTCTGGCTGTGCGCGTGGAGCGCATGTTGCACATCCCAGCTGACCTGCTCAACCCGGCAGCAAAAGCCAGGTGTGTTCATGGTTTGTTGTGGGTTCTATGTTGGTGTCAGCAGCTTGGCTGAGCGCGTGGGGCGATTGCTGCACACCCCAGCTGACCCGCTCAACCCAGCAGCAAAAGCAAGGTGGGCACTAGTGCTTACTGGCAAGCACTTTGCAAGCATGCAGCAGCAGCAGTAGCAGCAGGCCTATAGACAAACGTGAACGTTGCAGAGTCTTGTTGATCTACTCCCCCCCCCCCGGCAACATCCATTACATTACATGGTTGGCTTGTGGCACCAGCAGCAGCAGCAGCACATCCCTGATGCGTCTGCCAATCCAGCAGCGCAACCCTGCTGATCCAATTTGTTGTGTTCTGCTGCCGCCGCCCCTGCTCCTGCTGCATTTGCTGCTGCAGGTATCGGCTGCTGCTGCGGAGTGCTGACCAGCAGTTCTTTGTGGACAACTTTATTGCCAGCTACCTGCCCACACGCTACAGCCTCAGCACACAGCTTGACGGACCCGCCAACTCAACCAGCAACTATCACGAGGCTCAAGCTGCAGCTACAGCAGCCACAGCTGTAGCATCACATTCACCACAGCAGCAGCAGCGGTCATGTGCCGGGGGTGGTACAGCAGTGGCGGCTCCTGCAAGCAGCCAGCAGCAGCAGCAGCAGCAGGGTGTGCCGTTGAGTAACGAGACATGGTGGCGGTTGTACTGCGCTGGCGACGTAATGGCGTGCTACTTGGCATCTGCCATGCAGCAGGGCCTGAACTTGCAGGTACGTGGATCACCTCGCAGGCTTTCACTGGCGGATCACGTGTGGCAGAATTGGTGCTAATCTACCTGTGCTTGTTGGGTATGTGCTGCTGAATGAGAAGTGGTGGCGGTTGTACTGCGCTGGCGATGTAATGGCGTGCTACTTGGCATCCGCCATGCAGCAGGGGCTGAACTTGCAGGTACGTGCGTCACCTTGCAGCCTGATCACCAGCACCTGTACTTCGCAACAAAAGTCCAAACGTACGCAACAGTAGCTGTAGCCAGCCACACGAATATACTGTGTTTCGAATTGCAGGACTTCATGCACCACGTGCTGCGCAACTGCATGGTGGTGCTGATGATGGCGCAGATTCTCTCGTGCATGCAGTGGTGCTGCAGCACAAGAACAAAGCTGCATCCAGCAGGACCCGCAGCAGCAATCAATGAATATAGCGTGCCTTTCACCAAGCCCCCCTTGTTGCAACCCTCGGCTTTATATTGCAGGACTTAATGCACCACGTGCTGCGCAACTGCATGGTGGTGCTAAAGACGACGCACAAATTGTTGAGCAGACAGTCGCAACACACGTGTCTGCCATTTGTCAGCCCTGACATGCCGAGCCCTGTTTCCTGCAGGACTTCATGCACCACGTGCTGCGCAACTGCATGGTGGTGCTGATGACGGCGCGTGACGAGGGCACCAGCTTCAAGATCTTCTCCACGCTCAACGGCCGCGGCGTGGACCTGGCAGTGGTGGACAAGCTCAAGCCAGAGCTGCTGCAGGTGACTGCTGTGTGTTTGTTCGCATCAATGCATGTATGTCTGTGGTCACGTCTCTGTTTGGTAACTTTGTGGCAGCTGTGGTCGGGCAAGTAGTTGCTTTGACCTTGTCTGTGTATGTGGTCTGAGGCTGCAGGCATGTTTGTTCTGTTGAGTGGCAGCTGTGGTTGGGCACCATGGACCTGGCAGTAGTGGACAAGCTCAAGCTGGAGCTGCTGCAGGTGATTGCTGGGTGCGTGTCTTTGCATTGTGTCCAAGGTCACGTGGTTGTGCTGAAAAGTAGGGGTGATTGTTCGTTGTGGACCTGGCAGTGGTGGACAAGCTCAAGCCAGAGCTGCTGCAGGTGGGCCATGCAACGCTCTCGAGAACTGTTGATTTCTATTTGCTTTGAGATATGGCTAGTAGCTGCTTATACCTTGTCTTTGTATGTTGTCTAGGGTCACGTGTGTGTTGTTAAATTGAGCGGCAGCTGTGCTTAGGCACCGTGGACTGGCAGTGGTGGACAAGCTCAAGCCGGAGCTGCTGCAGGTGGTTGCTTTGCACTGGTCTTTGTAAGGGTCAAGCTGCTGCACACTGTGTGTTTTGCAAGCATGCTACTCCCTGCATGTGCATCTTTCCGTCTGTCACGCTGTCCTTCAGTCTCATCGGTGCGTTCTTATGCATGCATTGCTCTGCTGCTGCAGGCGCTGCCTGTGCACCAGCGGCAGTCATATGCTGACCGCTGGTCAGTGCTCGAGGCAGCTTTAGGACGTCCCTCTTTCCACGCTCTTTTTGACCATTACATCACCATAGAGCAGGCAACCGCAGCAGCATCGCAGGACAGCAGCAGCAGCAACGGAACAGAAAGCAACCAGCAGAACTCTTCCTGGGCGCACACGCCCAATGACTCATCATCGAACGGCAGCAGCGGCAGTGGCAGCATTACACCATTCATTCCTGCAGGCAGCTCCCTCATGCACCTGCAGCCAGTCAGCAGCGATAGCAGCAGCAACGGCCACCGCAATCAGCATAGCGAGACGGCATCAGGTGTGGCTGGTGTTGTGGTTGCAACTGGGCAGCAGCAGCGGCATGACGTGCTGCAGCAGCTCACGGGGCATGCTGACGTGGAGGGGATGCTCAATATGGTTCTGGAGTATGGGCAGCAACTGCTGCAGATACGGGCTAACGACTGGAGTGTGTTGGAGGCCGAAGGAGGCACAGGTGAGTTGAGTTAGCTGCATGGCCCTTGCTTTGCTGCTGTTGAGGCTGCTGTTGGGGGAGCCCGAGTGACAGCTGCTGCAGATACAGGCTGACGACTGGAGTGCGCTGGAGGCTGAGGGAGGCACAGGTGGGTGAGGTTAGCTGCATGGCCCTTGCTTTGCTGCTGTTGGGGGCGCACAAGTGACAGCAGCTGCAGATACGGGCCAGCAACTGGAGCGCATTGGAGGCTGAAGGAAGCACAGGTGAGTCAACTGCATGGCGCTTGTTTCGCTGCTGTTGGGGAGCCCAAGTGACAGCAGCTGCAGATGCGTGCTAACAACTGGAGTGCGCTGGAGGCTGTGGAGGCGCATCAGGTCTGCCTCATCGTTATACACACCCTCCCTTGACTTACGCGGGCGTTAAGTGTGAACACACCACGTGTAGCTCATTCATTGATCTATTCATGTTGAACCTCTCATAATCTGCGTTGCAGCGCCCGCCATTGCGTGCTGAGCTGTCTGAGGCCTGCTTCGTCATCAACCTGCTGGCGCACGACGTGTGGCAGCCACAACATACATACTGAACCTCTCATTATGTGCTTTGCAGCGCCCGCCATTGCTGCTGAGCTGTTAGAGGCCTGCTTCTTCATCAATGCGGTGGACGATGCCGCCTGGCAGCCATGACATACATACTGACCATCTCGCTGTCTGCTTTGCAGCGCCCGCCATTGCTGCTGAGCTGTTTGAGGCCTGCTTCTTCACAAACCTGCTGGCGGATGACGCTGCATCCATAACAGCTAATTTTGCGTTATCTACGTTGCAGCGCCCGCCATTGCTGCTGAGGTCGTAGAGGCCTGTTTGTTTGCTAATGATGCCGCCCCCACAACAGTCTCTTACCCTGCTGCTTTGGCTTGCTGCCCTGCAACCATGCAGCGCCCGCCATTGCTGCTGAGCTGTCTGAGGCCTGCTTCTTCATAAACCTGCTGGCCGATGACGCGTGGCAGCCGCAACACACTGAACCTCTCGTTATCTGCTTTTCCATCTGCTTTTTTGCAGCGCCCGCCATTGCTGCTGAGCTGTCGGAGGCCTGCTTCTTCATAAACCTGCTGGCCGATGACGCGTGGCAGCCGTGGGCGCTGGAGTTCTTCTACCAGTCCAGCGACGACGACAAGCGGGCCGCCTTCCTGAGGGGAGCTGAGCTGCTGAGCCTGTACTGCGAGCTCAAGCAAGACGAAGGCTTCAAGCATGAGAGGTAAGCGGACTGGTGGAGAGAATTGCACCAGGGTTTGTTGCGCATTGCACTGCTTGTATAATGCTGAGCACATGTTTCAATGCCAAGCCGGTTAGTGTGCAACTCTGTTTGCGGTTGCTGGCTCGTGACGTCGGCCTCCTCTCTGCCTGCCTGTCTGGCTGCATCCTGCAGGTGGCTGGCAGTTGGCAAGCAGCTGCTGCAGAAGACCTTCTACTCTGACCAAGTGCTGACGGCACTTGCGCTGTCACCAGGTGGGCAGGCAGGCGTTGGTAATGCTGCATCCCATATCAGGATATGTGTCTGCAACTGAAAGTCCAGAGCTGGTTGACTTGCATTGTCACAGATCAGCTGCTTTACAAAGCAGCTGAGCAGCAGCCATCTTCGTTGTGAAAGGTCTTTGCAGCGACCAGGGAGTGGCACCATACCTGCACAACGCACAGCGCAGCGCTTAGGCAGACCAGCGTTTGACCCCATGGTACCATCTGTGTGAGGGAATGCAGCACTAGCTACGATGCACTGCCTGCCTGCCGGCCACCACCCCACGCGGCGTTTGCCGACTGTCACGTTTTGCACTGCGGTGTTTTTGCGCAACATGCAGACTAGGCGGATGAGTTTGTGACGCTGGCCAACCACCTTATATGCGCAAACGGCTGGCTGCCCTGTGGTCACTGCGGTGTGTTTTTGTGTGATTGCGCCTGCAGACGAGGCTGATGAGTTTGTGACGCTGCTGGGCAGCTAAATTGCACTGCCTGCCTGCAGGCAACCACCCCACGCATCATTTGCCGGCTGTCATTATTGCACTCCTTTGTATTTGTTACATGCAGACGAGGCGGATGAGTTGTGACACTGCTGGGCAGCCGTGAGCTGGCTGCCATGTGGTTCACTGCAGTGTGTTTGTGCATGTGCTTGCGCATGCAGACAAGGCCAATATGCAAATTAGTGCACTGCGCTGTTTTGTGTTGTGTGCAGACGAGGCGGATGAGTTTGTGACGCTGCTGGGCAGCCGTGAGCTGGCTGCTGCTGTTGACGAGCGGCTGCTGGTGCACCTGCTGCTGCGCGCTGACAGCATCAACAGGAAGGCCCTGCACTGGAGGCGGCTCAAGGTATGGAACGAATACTGAGAACGATCACTCCTTGCAAGCCATAAATCACGGCACCAAGGTATGGTATGTATAGCGACAGTTTGAGCTGACTAATCAGCTTGCTGGTGCTGGCCTTCCGTTTGTAGTTGTCAGGTGCTTGCTTCTGCTGCTGACAGCATCAAACAGGAGGGCCATGCACTGGAGACGGCTCAAGGTAAGACACAATTACCAACAATGAGCACTCCTTGTTGGCCATAACACTTGGCATCACGGCACTGGCACCAAATTATGATATGTATAGTGACTGTATGAGCTTGCTGGTGCTGGACTTTCATGAGTAGTTGTCAGGCGTGCTTGCTTGTGCTGTGTGCTATGACAGCATCAACAGGAAGGCCCTGCACTGGAGGCGGCTCAAGGTATGTAAGGGCTGAATCAAAACAGTGTCATGTGTGGTTGTCAGGTGTGCTTGCTGCGGCTGCGCGCTGACAGCATCAACAGGAAGGCCCTGCACTGGAGGCGGCTCAAGGTATGGATTGGACGTGACCATGCAGCAAGTGTTTGCGCTGCTCCTTGATGAGTGCAGCATGTAAGTCAAGTAGAGTCTTCTGTGACAAGACCCGTGGCATTATTTGCCCCTGTTGATATCTGCCTGCAGGTTGAGCGTGTGGTGCCCACGCACCCCCCAGACGGCTCGCAGTGGCGCCGGCAGAAGCTGCATCATCTTATTCATAATCTTTCCTTCAATATGTGTTGCTGCATCTGTTTGTGACTGTTTGCATCTGCAGGTTGAGCGCGTGGTGCCAGCGCATCCTCAAGACGGCTCGAAGTGGCGCCGGCAGCAGCTGCATAATCTTATCTGTCAACACTCCGTTTGCACCTTTTTGCGTCTGCAGGTTGAGCGTGTGGTCCCAACGCACCCCCCAGACGGCTCCCAGTGGCGTCGGCAGAAGCTGCTGGTGCCGGCACTCTCAGACGAGGAAGCAGCAGCGGCAGCAGCAAGCAGCGGCAGCCCTAGCGCCTACCACAGCCTTATCTACCCTGTACGAGGACGCGGCAGTGGCAGCAGTGGCGGCAGCAGCAGGAGGAGCAGGAGCCGCACACGCAGCACCAGCAGCAGCGCTGTGAGCAGCAGCAGCAGCCTCACTTTGTCTTCGGGAGATGATACACCTTCTGCTGTGGATGCCGCTGCGTCAGCAGTTGCTAGCAGCAGCAGCAGTGTTAGCAGCAGCAATGTGCCGCAGGGTATGCGGGAGGTGCGCTACTGGCACGAGATCACTCGCAGCCACTGGGTCAACAGGCTGGGCAATCTGGTGCTGCTGCAGCCCTCAGGGCAGCAGGTAAGCTCATATTATGAACTCATATTGCCAGTGTGATGTTGCTCTGGTGGTTTGTGTGTACTGGTGACGATCTGTGGTGTGCGGTAGTTCTGCTGCTGCCCTTGATAGCAGGTGAGAGCAGGCGATGTAGATGCAGGAATGTGCGGTCTATGCTTGCATACCTGTATATGCGGTTGGGGGTTCAACAGGCTGGGCAACTTGGTGCTGCTGCAGCCCTCAGGGCAGCAGGTGAGAGCAGGAGATTTAAATGCAGTAAGCTGTGGTCTATGCTTGCACTTTTGTTTATGCAGTTTGGGGGTCAACAGGCTGGGCAACTTGGTGCTGCTGCAGCCCTCGGGACAGCAGGTGAGCTCATAATATGAACTCATATTGTCAAAGTCATGTTCCTCTGGTGACTTGTGTGTGCTGGTGAGGATCTGTGGTGTGCGGTAGTGCTGCTGCTGCCCTGGACAGCAGGTGAGAGCAGGCGACGTAGATGCAGGAATGTGCGGTCTATGCTTGCGGATTTGTGTAATGCGGTCCACAGGCTGGGCAACTTGGTGCTGCTGCAGCCCTCAGGACAGCAGGTGAGAGCATGGAATCGTTTTTAGGGCCTTGTGCTGTGTTATCAGGCCAATACATCCCTCTCACCTCGCTGAGGGCCCTTTCCTCTATCGTCTCCTGCCTAAGTGTGTGCTGCTGCTGCTGCTGCTGCTGCTGCTGCGCAGTCTGCGTCAACCAGCCACCTGTCAGCCGACCTCAACGCCAACTCGAGGCTCCATGCAGGCTGCGCCGCTGACAGAGATTCCCCTCACGCCCCCCTGAGGAAATATTTTCTTATATTGTCTTGTTTCTAAGTGTGCTGCCGTTGCTGCTGCTGCTGCTGCGCAGTCTGCCTCAACCAGCCACCTGTCAGCCGACCTCAACGCCAAGCTGGGCCACTACGCAGCCTGCGCTGCTGACAAAGATTCCCATTTTGCTGCTGCTGCCGCTGCTGCTGCGCAGTCTGCCTCAACCAGCCACCTGTCAGCCGACCTCAACGCCAAGCTGGGCCACTACGCAGCCTGCGCTGCTGACAAAGATTCCCATTTTGCTGCTGCTGCCGCTGCTGCTGCGCAGTCTGCCTCAACCAGCCACCTGTCAGCCGACCTCAACGCCAAGCTGGGCCACTACGCAGCCTGCGCTGCTGACAAAGATTCCCATTTTGCTGCTGCTGCCGCTGCTGCTGCGCAGTCTGCCTCAACCAGCCACCTGTCAGCCGACCTCAACGCCAAGCTGGGCCACTACGCAGCCTGCGCTGCTGACAAAGATTCCCATTTTGCTGCTGCTGCCGCTGCTGCTGCGCAGTCTGCCTCAACCAGCCACCTGTCAGCCGACCTCAACGCCAAGCTGGGCCACTACGCAGCCTGCGCTGCTGACAAAGATTCCCATTTTGCTGCTGCTGCCGCTGCCTTTTCTTCTGTGTCCTGCTGCCTAAGTGTGTGCTGCTGCTGCTGCTGCTCTTGCTCCTGCGCAGTCTGCCTCAACCAGCCACCTGTCAGCTGACCTCAACGCAAAGCTGGGGCACTACGCAGCCTGCGCTGCTGACGAAGTTCCTCTCACGCCTCCTTGCGGGCCCTGTCTTCTCTGTTCTGTTGCCTAAATATGTGCTGCTGCTGCTGCTGCGCAGTCTGCCTCAACCAGCCACCTGTCAGCCAATCTCAACATCGAATGGAGGCTCCTTGCAGCCTGCGCTGCTGACACAGATTCCCTTCACGCCTCCCTGAGGGCCTTTTCTGCTATCGTCTTCTGCCCAAGTTTGTGCTGCTGCTGCTGCTCTTGCTGCTGCGCAGTCTGCCTCAACCAGCCACCTGTCAGCCGACCTCAACGCAAAGCTGGGGCACTGCGCAGCCTGCGCTGCTGACGAAGCATCACCCCACGCCTCCTTGCGGGCCTTTTGCGTTGATGTTCTGCTGCCTAAGTGTGTGCTGCTGCTGCTGCGCAGTCTGCCTCAACCAGTCACCTGTCGGCCGACCTCAACGCCAAGCTGGGCCACTACGCAGCTTGTGCTGCTGACGAGCACTTCCCAGAGTTCACTGGAGGGCTGGTCAGCGGGCGCTACACGCGCGACATGTTCTGCCCTGAGGAATGCAGGCAGCGCCACGGCGACATCATCACTAGGTGAGCTGCTGGTGCAGCGCGCATGATGCAGCTGTGGTGGAGGCTAGGGTGCTGAGTGAACACCGCACACCTACTCTTGTCTGCTGTGTGTGCGATACGGTGTGTCCTGTCTCAGTTGTAACGGTTAGAGCAGTGGCAGCCGCCACGGAGACATTATTACTAGGTGCGCTGCTGGTGCAACCGCATGACGCAGCTGAGGTGTGGGGGTCGGGCTGCTTAGTGGCTGTGAGTGCGATGCAGTGTGTTTGGCGTTGTTGAACTGCTGGTGTGCGGTAGAGTGTTTCCTAGCACAGCTGTAACGGTTACAGTGGCTGGAGGGCTGGTCAGCGGGCGATACACGCGCGACATGTTCTGCCCTGAGGAATGCAAGCAGCGCCACAGAGACATTATCACTAGGTGCGCTGCTGCTGCTGCTCTGTGGTTGATGCAGCAATTGTGTGAACAGGGGCTGCACCATAGAGTTCAGATGACCAGGACTAGAGAATGCGTACGGCTTGGCCTCTTCCGCTGCATAAGCAAATCGGCTTGACTATTGCTGCTGCTGCTCTGCTGTTGTGTAATCTGCTGCAGGCTGATTGAAGTGTTCGAACTCTACCCGGGCGGTTTGTGAGGGGCGGCCTGACTGCAGTTCAGATGACAGCAGCAGCGCATTATGGCCAGGCGTTCAGGTTGCTTAGCGCAGTGCAGGACGCCTTCGGGTGGCCAGCTGCTATGCTCGTAGCCCTCTTCGACTGTCCGCACAACAAGCCACAGGCGGGTGCGAGACCAGCGTGCTACGCAGACACGCCATTGCTGCGTGCACTGGCATGTGGGCAGCACTGCTTTGCTGGGGTTGGTGTCGGATGTTTCCTACGCATGTACATGTCGAGCTCTCAGTTCTGGCCTCTTGCCATCAGTTGTTCACCAGCGGCAATGTATTCCGCCAGCTGATCATGACTGCTGCTTGTCAGGGCCAGGTACCTGTTGCCGGTGCTCATTTGAACTAGGTATATTCATCGAAATCCCTTATTTTGGAACGCTTGGATGCTGATACGTGCAGCAAGCCACGCAAGGCACCGCGAATGCGATGCCTTGCCTTGCCTTGACGATTATCATTCAAGCTGCGGTGTCATGTGCTGGTGGAACTGCGCACGCCGATCCCTGGTGTGCTCATATCGTATAGCATAAGAATGTGTTTAGATTCCTTGGCACGTGATGTGCATGGACAACTGCGATCCATGTACTGCTGTCATTTTTCTTATGCGGAGTTCGAATGCAGAGCACCTTGATACGCCGCAGCCTCGCCCTCGCTCACTCATCTGAATGTTTGGTTTGTTTTTAAAGCGTTGATTCCAGACATATTTGCCAACGAGCAGACGAAAGTGCGCGGGAGATAGCGCGGTAGCCTCGGTGCAGCCCGTGCAGCTGCTGCTGCTCTGCAGCTTCTTCATCCAGATATCATATAGTTTAGTTTGGATATAGTTCGACATGGCTCGCAAGCTGTTGGCAGCTCTGGCACTTGCCCTGGTGCTGTGCACTGCGGCGTACGCTGCCGATGCGAACACAGCAACACATGCAGCTGCGCCTGCGAACACGCCCGTGGCAGCTCCCGTAGCTGTACCTGAGGCGACGCCTGTGGCAGTACCAGAGGCGACCCCAATTCCAACACCTGAGGCAACTACACCAGAAGCAACACCTGTAGCTCCTCCTGCAGCAGCACCAGCAGCAGCAGAAACTGTAGCCACACCCGTGCCCGTTTCTGAGATATCAACAGCACCAGTGGCAACCCCAGTGCCAGTGCCTGAGGCCACTGCAGCACCAGCAGCACCAGCAGTTGCAGAGCCTGTCAGCACCCCTGCTGCTGCTACACCTGCCACCCCTGCTGCCCCACAGCCAGTGGCCGAGCCAGTCACAGCAACCCCTGTTATTGCAGAGCCAGTTACAGCAACCCCCGTTGTTGCAGAACCAGTCACAGCAACCCCCGTCATTGCTGAGCCAGCTGTGGCCACCCCTGTGGCTGCTGCTCCCACCCCAGCACCAGCAGCACCAGTGGAAGCCACCCCTGCAGCTCCTGCTAACCCTGCTGCCCCAACCACAATCGAGCCTCCAACCACCACCAGCACCACCACAACAACAACACCCACTGGCAGCAGCACCAGCACCACCACTGTCGAAACCAGCCAGGATCCCCCAGCAGCAGTAGCAGAGGAACCAGCAGCAGCACCAGCACCTAAGGACCCCTGCCTGGCAGTGCCCGGTTGTACTGCCTGCATTGCCAGTGCCAGCAGTACTAGCAAGCCCTCAGGATCGCGCAAGCTTATGCAGGGAGGTATGGGAGGCATGTTGCAGAGCACCGGAGGTGGCCGTCACAACTTGATCTCTGGAGTGACAACTTCTGGCAAGCCAACCTTCAACTTTGATGCCCTGCTGAAGTCTCCCTACGACGAGCCAAACCTCCCAATGTGCACGGCCTGCGACGTACCAGGATACACAAGGGGTGTTGGCGGCAAGTGCAGTGAGTGGCATGCTGCTGTTTCACATGTACTTTGAGTGCTAGCTGGTCACTGCATGCTGTAGTTCGCTCAGAAGATGTAGTAATGCGGTGGGAACAGAGCAGGTGCCCAAGTGCAAGCAAAGCTTGCATGCATTCACATGCATAGCAGCCTGCACAACATCAAGTTTCTTCTTAAACTCCTGCCCTCATCAACTCAGCAACGTTGCTGCTGCTGCTGCTGCTGCTGCTGTTGCTGTTGCTGTTGCTGTCATTTGCAGACTGCGCGGCCGGCCATGGTGACATCCAGCCCACCGGCTACTGCAACCTGTGCCCCGATGGCTTTGTGTCCCTGGGCGGCCACAGGGCAGTCTGCGTGGAGTGCGAGAACGTGGCCTGGAGCACTGACGACCGCACGATGTGCAGTGAGTGGCATGCCTGGCGCTGGCTTGATTAGGATAAGAAGTAGCATTATGATTAGGATAAGGCAGTTGAAAGTTTAGCAGCAATGACAACCGCACCATGTGCAGTGAGTGGCGTGCCTGGCTGGGCTAGTTCTGACACAATGCTTAGGTTATAATAGAATGGCTGGCTCAAATAGGGGTTTGCCACATTGCTGGTATGACAGTTATAGAAGTTGAGCAGGACTGACAAGAGCACTATGTGCAGTGAGTGGCATGCCTGGCTAGCTTAATTAGGGTTCAGGTTATAACACTCTGCTGGCATGGCAGTTGTAAGTCGAGCAGCACTGAACAACGACTGCACCATATGCATTGAGTGGCATGTTGGCTGGCTGGCCTGCTTAGGCGCTAGCACTGCAGCTGCAGCTGACGCGCAGCAATTGGCTGGTAGTGTATTTGCTTGATGATGCAGCCGAACTCCCTGGCAGGGCTCTGAATGGCTGTGGGGTAGCAGCAAGTGACGCTATGTGGCAGGCTCAACCGTTATTTTGTTGCACTCCTGCAAACGCTGTGCGCATCTGGTTGGTGTGGCGACACCAACAGAATAACCCAGCAGGCAACCTGCAAGCAGCCCTGATGGCATATCCATATGGACCGTCTTCCTCACACACGATGCTGACATCTTCTCTGACTCTGCCATTGGTTTCTTACCGTGCAGTTTGCGCCTCTGGCTGGTATGGTTACACCAACAGTGTGACCAGGCAGGCCACCTGCAACCAGTGCCCAGGCACCCGGCCCGTGTCTAAGGACGGCTCTCGCTCCGCTGCTGAGTGCCGCGCGTGCCCCACTGGTGCAAAGCCCAACGAAATCTTCGACGACTGCGGTGAGTTGTCATAAGAGTTGATATGATGACAGTTGAGTTTGATGGCTCTTGGAGGAGCTTTTAGGGAGTGCTGTTGTGTGATCTTTGTCATGGCAAGTCAATATATGGCATGTTGTGGATGGCAGTTGGCTGCAGGGATAGCAGCGAGTGTACACAGAGTGAATGTGTTGACACAGCACGGTCGCTGCAGCAATATGGAATAGGGTGGCAGATGCACAGCAACAGCAGGATTGCAGCAGTGCTTTGCCTGTTTGCCGCACAAAATCAAGCTGTACAGCAAGCTGCAAGCACAGTGAGTAGCAATGACAGCAGCAGCCCAGCAGAGCTCGTGACCTAGCATGGCAGATTCAGGGCAGCAGCAGTACAGCAGCCGATGCAACCATGCCACATTCTTCGTCTTCTCACTCTGCTGTATGCCGCCGTTTTCTCTGCTGCCTGCAGTTGCCTCTGCTCCCGCCCCTCCCCCTCCCCCCATGACCCTGGCTGATCTGCTAGGCCAGGGAACTGCCTCTTCCCCCAGTCCCCCTCCTGCGCCCCCTGCACCCCGCCTCTACAACGACACCACTTTCGAGACCGCTGGCGACGACTGGAAGTTCCAGTCACGCGCAACACGCAACAGCTCGGCAAACCCCATCTCGGACTTCATCGGCAGCGTCGCCGAAAAAATGATCATGGGCCAGCCTATCAACGCAGCAGCAAACATTACGCAGCCCGGAGACCTGCTGTACCAGGTGCTGACTAAGCCTGCAGCACAGCCCAAGGCACCGTCGATGGAGGCCCTTGCGAGCCTGGGCGGGCTTGGTGCTGCTCTCGGTACCGCAGCTGGCGCCCTCCCTAATTTGGCTACCGCAGTGCAGTCCGGCGATTTCGTGAAGGTTGTCGAGACGCTAGGATCTACTTTGAAGTCCGTCGATGCAGCAACACAGGGCCTGCGCGGAGCTGGCGATGCTGCTGGCGGGAACCAACTGGCACAGCTGCTGTCCGGTCTTGCCGGCAGCGGCAACAACGATAACGCAAACGGCCTTGGTGCCGTCCTGTCGGGCCTGTCCGGCCTTGCTGGCGGGAACGCCGGTGGCAGCAGCAGCGGCCAGGGCCTTGGCCAGGCTGTTCAGATGCTTGCAGGACTAACTGGCAACGGAAACAACGCTGGCCTTGCGCAGATCGGCGGCTTGCTGTCAGGGATTGCAGCAAGCCAGGCCAAGGGCAGCGGCAGCAGCGGCAGTGATAACGGCCTCGGCAACGTGCTGCAGGGCCTGCAGGGCTTGGTCAAGGTTGTGTCGCGCGCTCCTGCACCTACCCCTGTGAAGATGTTTGCATCCACTCCTGCAAGTAGCGGCATGGGTGCGATGCTGGCGAATGCAGCAAAGACAGCTGGTGGCTTTGTAAAGGTTCCTCCTGCTCCTGCAAAGCGCGCCAGCAACATGAGGCTTGCTAAGCCTGCTGGTGGTAGCAGCACAAAGAAGAACTAGAGTGTGTCCGGGTATCATCATCAAGGCTTGGGTACCTGATTGACAGTGCTTACTTGTAGGGTAGTGCGTACTGGTGCTGTGAGTGCTGCTGCAGTATCAGCAGTACAGGCAGCGCAGCGGCATGCTGCAGTAGCATGCTGAAGTGCACTACAGTACAAATCGTGTGTGGATTGCCTGGCAGGATAAGTAGCAGGAGGCAGTTAGAGTAGGCCTTCGACAAGTGGCATGCTTGTTCAGTGGTAGCAGTAGGTGTAGGCTGTGAACATAGCATGTTTCTGGTGTGCGGCTGTCAACATCGTTGCAGGCGTCTTTTGCTCTGGGCCCAGCGCACTTTCGTGCCTTTGGGGGAGCACAAGTGACGCTGAGTTCTTTCCATGATTAGAAAAATAGCACGCAAGGCAATCATCATGGCAGGCTGCCCTCCCGAGCAGTACTGTTTAGGCGGTCTGTCTATGCTGACAGCACTGCTGCGACAGTGTGATTGTCAGGTGCATGTTGGTGAATTGGTAAATCAGTTACACCTGCAAATCGTGCAGAAACGACATGCAGGGTGACATGCTGCCAACTTGGCGCCTGAGGCAGCCCTGATTGCAGGAAAAATCCAGAACATGACTGGACTCAGCCCCGCTGCAAGTACGGAATCAAAATCCTCCCCATTGCTCAAAGATGGCGTCAGGATTCCACTCCAGCTGTGGCTGCTGCTGCACTGCAACTTGTGCAGGCAGCCCGGCAGTCACCACTGGATGCATGCCCCGCAACTGTCGGACCACATCTGCCCCTGGCAGCAAGATTTCTCATCCAAAATTGCGTAAAGAACAGCCGTACGAGGTGCCTCAAAAGCGCGGTACACCCCAAGTCCGATTGCGGGAGCGTATTCGCCACTGTCGTATACCAACAGCACCGTTAACTGACCATAACAAGTGCTTGGTTCTACGGGCAGTCCGTCCGCTGAAGACGCTTGTGTCGTCCAGCAACATTTGCTGCTCTGTAGGGCTGGCAGCCCCGTGGCCGTCTCAACATACGTGCTTTGGCAAGTTTGCTGTGATTCACCTGCCACTGGTCACTTGCCGTTGATCTGTGTTCGACTCGAAAGCAGCAAAGATGGCGAACGGCTATGGAGCAGATCTTACGCATGCCCAAGCGGCTAGGCTTACCATTGCTCTTTGCTTGGGGACTGTGATCGAATGGTGAGCCATACCGAGAGAGACCACTGCTGTTGAGCTGTGCGGATGCTATATAAACGCCCTTCACAGCGCTACCACTGCTTCAGCCACTCTGATCGTAATAATACTCATCTATACTTGCGTTTTGTGCCTCAGGGTAAGCTCGGAATGCAAGATCAGCAACTTCACGGTGCCAGCTCGGCGACCGGCGACCTGTTGCGGTACTGGAGCGTAGAGTCATTGCTGACGCCTTTACTTTGCATCTCTTTGCACTGCAGTTCGACTTCACAGGTATGCAACGTCAGCCGTGACGACAGCTATGGTCGCAGCAGAGAAAGCAGCAGCACGCACAGATCTAGCATTCCCTTCGCTCTGCAGCCCAGCTGCTTGACAGGTTCGGCCGTAAAGCAATGCTGATACAATAATAACGACGATTGCTGCGAATTTGCCGCCATTGCGCACGTGTGTGCGTTCTGCTGTGCTGTTTGCTGCTCCACACCTGCAGTGTACTCGCAGCTGAGCACTGTGCTGACGACAGTGTTCTTCCCATCTTCCAATGAGACGGCATCCTTGCTCAGCTTCTGGGGTGAGTGTGCTGCTTCCTAACACTGCTATCTATGTGTATGTGCCTTGTCATAGTGAGTAATCGGGGAATAGGGAACAACCTTGCATTCATGCGCAGCCTTGCATGCAAGGGTAGGGTGTGTCTGCATGCTTTTCGGCTAGGGTGCTGCTGCTTTTCACAGCCCAAACCCTTGCTTTCTTGCAAGCCAACAGCTGTCAGCATCCAATGCTGGGCCCTCTGCTGCAGAGCATCAGCCAACACTGTGTTACACAAAGTACTGTACGCAGCTGTACTGTCTCTGGGCATCTGCAGAAACGCCACACAGCACTGCAGAAGCAGTCTGGTAAACAATGTCCGGTTGATGTGCCTCACAACACGCATCCTGTCATTGCTGCTGCTGCTGCTGCACTGCAGGTGTGTTTGCTGTGGGCTTCATCTCAAGGCCCCTTGGGTCCATGCTGTAAGTGTGCCATGCATGACTATGAAGAGAGTGCACCATACTTAACTGTGAATGCACCATGCACGTGTGAGTGCACCATGCATAATTGTGAATGCTGTGAGTGCACCATGCATAACTACTCCTGGCATTCAAGCAGGCATGCTGGTATGACTGTCGCTGGTGTGACCTGTCTATTCATGCTGCGAGTGCGCCACACACCTGTCCTGCACAACCGAAACATCTATATGCGGTATGCTCGATGGGCGCATCACTCACGGTGCACTTTTGCAGACCAAATGTACAGGTGTGCAGTGTGCCTGCTCCTGTTGAAAGTCTCCTGTATGCATTGCTTGGATCCAATCATGTAGTTAGACAGTATCACAACCATACGTAAGGTGTGCAGACACAGCATCACAACACGGGACGGCTGCTACTATGCCATGAACTAAACAAAAGTGCTCACTTCCGCTGCCACACCTGCTGCTGCTGCTGCAGGTTTGGTCACATTGGTGACGTGTATGGGCGGCGCATCACGCTGCTGCTTTCCATCCTGCTCATTACCCTGCCTACTGTGCTCATCGGCTGCCTGCCAAGCTACGAGATGATCGGCATTGCTGCGCCTGTGCTGCTGGCGGTGTTCAGATTCGTGCAAGGTGCGGCATGTTGCTTGCTGCCGTCTTACCTTGATTATGAAGAAACCTGGTGTGACGTGGTGTTATGCATGATCGGCATTGCTTTGCCGGTGCTCCTAGCTATGTTCAGATGTAGATCATATTTGCGCAGATGGGTTGGCACAACAGGGGGCATAAAATTTGATCTGCTCTAATGCAGCAGCGCGTGTGCTGCGACAGGTGCATTGCCATAGCAAGGGTATGTGTATACAACGGCACTCAGCAATGGGACGTGGAACACGCCGCATCATGCCGCTGCATTTCCCGCTGCCACGTCAAACCTGGTCAATTGCGTCAACCTTCGGTCAACCTTCGGTCAACCTTCGGTCAAACTTTGGTCAAACTTTGTGCAAATTGACGTGTGCAGGCCTGGCCGTTGGAGGAGAGTTTGGCAGCTGCATCGTGTACCTCTACGAAATCGCACCCAAGCGCAAGCGTGGCCTCTTCTCATCGCTTGGACAGGCGTCAATCGTAAGTTTGAATGCCATGTGCCATGTGTCGGCGGGCCGCAGTACAGTGAACTGCGATGGCTGGCTGGTTTGTGTTGTTTTGAAAACTCAGATACTGCAACACATCCTCCAACGCATGTCTGTAGCACAGTACAGTTGGGATTTTGTTTGAATAAATGAAGCGACCTGGCTGTATGCCAGCCCTGCTGCTGCTGCTGTTGCTGGCTTGACGCTTGCATTCCAGAAGACTGCGAATGTGTCAGTAACAAAACACGTTACTATCTGCAGGCACCCGGCATCATCCTGGGCATCCTGGTGTGCCTTGCAGTCATCTACCCCTGCTCCAAGGGTGAGCGCTTTATAAATTTTGAACAACATTATGTCTTTAAAGGACCAACAGGTAGCAGGCACATGCTCTTGCAAGACCTGCAGCACACCGCAGGCAAATGAACAACCTGCAGCTCAATCAGTTAGTGCACCTGCCTTCACCCTACACCGCCACTGTAGGTTCTATGTGTTGTGGCTTGCTACATGTGGCTCTTGTGGTTGCTGCTTCAAGCAGCCAAGTGCTAAGTTGGCATATGACGCAAAAAAAAGGAGCTGCACGCTATCTAGGGAGTCTGCTAAAGCACAGACCAGATCATCTGATGACACTGCACTGCTGTACCTTGCTGCGCCTGTGTGATGCTGGTGACGCTGCACGTGCTGGAACTTGACGCTGAGCAGAGCAACTGGAGCTCTGGGTGAGTGACACACACAGCTGCTGCTGCTGCTGTTATTATTGTTATTTTGCTTGCCATCGGCCTTACCTTGTGTGCCGCATCAAAACGCTTCCGACATTGGCCCAGCTGCGCACACAGCATCTGCTGCTGCTGCATGTACTGTGCGTCCGTGCATTGTTGCTGCGTGAAGCATGTTCACTCAGCCGGCATGCCTTGCTGGCTCAGCTGTTGAGGGTGGTGTGCTAGCTGTCAGACGCTCACATTGGATCCACTGAATGCCACCTGTGGCAATGCCGACTCACTCGGTGCCCGCCTTGAGGGCATGATAACTATTCGTAATTATTACATCAAATTATAATATATGTGTTCACATCAAATATGATATATGTCTTTACCCAACTTGTCTGTTTGTTTTGGTGGCTGCAGGGCTGGCGCATTCCCTTCCTGATCACCGTCATCACGACACCCATCGCTGTCATCATGCGCATGCACATGTGGGTGCCAGCTACAGTCAGCAGGCAGTGCACAGTGAAAAGAAGTGCAGCTACAGCCAGCAGGCACTGTGCATATATATAGCTACAGCCAGCTTGCTGGGCGTATTCGTGTGCTGCAGATATATCATTGGTAACTCATACAACATTTCGCTGCTTCCATATTGCAATTTGCTGCTGTCGCTGCTGCTTCCTAATCTACAATCGAGATGCGGAGTGCCTTTGGACTGCAGATCGGCATCTGAACGGATCATCATGTGTCCATATCATTGCCTAGCCCATTCGCCATAACAGCCCACACTCCTGTACGCAACATGATATTATGCCCATGATCCGCAGTCTCCTGCCCACCGAACGCGCTCCTGACACAAGCCTATCCCTGCTGCTGCTGCCGCTGCTGCTGCTACTGCTGCTACTGCTGCTGCTGCTGCGCAGGCCTGAGCCGTACGAGTTCATGGAGTCTGCTGGCAAGATGAAGCTGGAGCGCGTGGCAAGCACAGCAGCACACAGGTAGGCCGCATCAAGGCCTTGGCCTCATACACACAAAGCAAAATACAGCTGCACTGGTTAGGAATCATTAAAGGTGGTTTGGGAGTGGCTCCCTTCTTGCTGGAAAACCTTGTAATTGATTGAGTGATTGACTGCAGTTGAATCTACACATCACAGCAGAGGCTGAGGCGTTGCAGTGTAGCCTGGGTTGCCTTGATTGGGCGTGCACTGTGCAGCCGTCTGTGGCTGCCTGCCTGCTTGCCTGATCTCATGTCCAAGGTAGTGAGATCGCCTACTTGTGTCATAACTGCATGCAAGTTGCAGCCCACAGCTGCGACAGCTCGAAATCTGCCAGTGTCTTTTTGCCGCCCGCTCGCATGTATGCTGAGCATGCTCATCCAACATGCTTTCTTTATTTCTGGTGCACATCTAACGTGCTTTTTAATATGCTTTCAACACTGAGAGGGGAGTTACACATGGCCGCACATGACTCATGAGTCGTTACCGCTGCTGCATGTGCTCTGCAGGGTTGCCAACGTGTTCTCTCGCCAGATGTCCAGCCAGCACAGCTCCATCAGGCCCGTCACGTCACGCCAGCTCAGCCAGCGCCTGCACGTGAGTCATAATCTTTGTATAACTGTTACTTTATTAGAGAGTGGAAGTTACACGTAGGCCGTTCGCCATCTCAGATGGCATGCACCACACAAAGTGAACGCAATCTTGCGCCAAAAAGGGAGATTGAAGCAACTTGAAGCCAAAATAGTCCTAGACTCTCGATCAGGATTGTACAAGGCATAAGCTGGCACACCTAAAAGTGTGCTTTGAAACACCATAAAAGCGGGAGTAAACTGGCTAAAGCCAACATGAGCGCAATCCAATGGCACAACACAATGGATGCGATGCTAGTTGCACCAGAGATCATCCATATCAACCACTCCTCAAAAGTTGCGGCATCTCAAAAGACACCACCACCTGACATCACCATGCGCCAAATGTTCACTTCCCAAACCTCCACGCTGCGCCACTGCTACTAAGCCTAGCTGCCAGGCACCTCCGCTGGCAGCGGTGGCACCTCTTCCCAGCTGCCCCGACGGCCATCTGCACCACCACGGCGCCAGCGCATCAGTGTGGCACGCGACCACCGGGTGCGCACGCCCTGCTGCTGCAGCTCACGCCGCAGTTGCTGCATAGCCTTTCGCTGCTGCCGCTCCTCTGCACTGAGCATTGCGTCAACATCAATGCTGTGACCAGCCTGCCGCAGGTTGCTGCGGATGCGGCCGCCAAGCATGTTGCTCAGCAGATCCGCCTCCTTCAGCGTAACCTCCCACAAGCACATTGATCGCCGCGCGCCTGAGGCGCTGCCGCTGCTGCTGCCGCCGCTGCCACCACCTGCAGCAGCAAGGGTCTCGTTACCCTCTGCTGCTGCTGGCTTTGGTGACCACACAATGCGTGCAGAGGTGATGCTGCTTGGAGTAACACCACCGCACTCAACTAGTGTAGCCACCAGGTCGGCACCACCCGTGCCCACAGGGGCGTGTACCATGAACCGCGCAGGTTGTGGCTGCTGCTGCTGCTGCTGGTGCTGCTGCAACTGCTCCTGCACTTGCGTCAGCATTTGCTGCTGCTCTTGCTGCTTCTGCAGCAGGCGCTGCTGCTCTTCGCGTTGTGCCTGCAGTTGCTGCTCCACCAGCTGTTGCAACAGCTGAAGCTGCTCCTGCTCCTCCTGCAGCCGTCGGTCCAACTGCTGCTGCTGCTCTTGGATGCCCGCCAGGCCGGCATTGAATGTGCTGCTTGCGTCCGTTAGCTGCTGCTTGAGGGATGCAAAGGCTGTGTTGAGATCCTCCACCTGCTGTGTTGCTGCCAGCATGTTGCCCTGCCAGGATGGCAAGGCCCCATCAGCGCTTTGCTGCTGCTGCTGCATTGATGCAGACAGCTGAGACAGCTGCTGCTGCAAGTAAGGCACCTGCTCAGAGAGCGTGCCTACAGTGCTGCACATTGAATCCATTCTGGACACAACCTGCTGGAGATCGTGCTCCAAACCGGCCAGCGTGAGTGTGCGTTTGGCTAGTGCCCCTGGTGCTGCAGGGGCAGGGCCAGCTGCAGCAGGCTGATCCCGGGCTGCCGCTGCACCAGCATCTGCTGCCGCCTCAGCAGATGCTGTTGCTGCTTTAGTCTGGCGCCTGGTGCTGACACGGCCGCTGCCTGAGCCGGCTACAGCTCCACCGCGTGGCCCCATAATCGCGTGAACTGAACCAACACCAAGCAGGGCCGCAGGCAGCCCCCTCACGCTCCAACCGTTATAAAATTCAAATATATACGCTTATTGTTACTAACAGTATATGGTGATCTCCAGCCAGCACAGCGCTGTGAAGCCTGCGCATCATGCCAGCTCAGCCAGCGCCTCCACAATACGTCAGAGACAGTGTTACTGACAGTGTCAAGTTATTTCAGCCAGCACAAATTTCAGCCAGCACAGCTCATGGTGCGCCTGCATGTGTGTTAAGGTTACTAACAGTGTTACTAACACTTTCATAGGTTGTGACGTGTTGCTTGTTCACAAGCCATGAGCCTTGATCAACGCCTGCCCAATGTTCACCTGGCTCATCATGTAACACAATAACACGATAGCATTTTGGCTGCCCATGACACTGCTACTGCTGTACCGCCGCCACCTTCTCTCCTCCTTCAAACCCTCAACAGGACATGACGCACGTGGTGGCTTCCCCAATTGTCAGCCCCCACCAATCTGCCATTCTCGATGAAGATGATGACGCGTACTTCTTCAACACCGACAGCAGCAACAAAACACCCACGAACAACAAGGACGCGGCCGCGACCGCAGCACCTGCCGATGCTGCTGCTCGCGCCGATGTGACCGGCAAATCGCCGAGCTACCGCAAGACTGCTTCGATCAAGCTGTACGCGTCGCCCTCCTTGAAGATTGACGACGAATCTCCGTTCCACGAGCAGCAGCTGGAGCTTCAGTTGGACCACGACGACGACCCCAACATGCAGGAGTGCGAAAAGGTGGGCTGCTGGGCATTGCTAGCATCCATTGCTAGCATTGTAGGGGGTAGGCAGGAGCCCTGTTACATCACCGAGGGCTTATGTAGCAGCCCTGCCCACTGCTCTCCGTTAGATCCGCTCCTTATGACGAGCGTAGAAACTTGTAACTTGTCATTCACTGACGACAGTGTTGCTTTGGAAGCTGCCAGGACTGACGACTGCAGCGCAGTGAAGCTGTCATATGGTGGGCTGCTGGGCAACAGTGCTGCTTTGGAAGCCGCAACTTGAAGTTTTGTTGACTGCAGCAGGGTGAAGATGTCATATGGTGTGGATGAAGCCAAGTGGTGGCTGCTGCTGCTGCTGTGCAGGCGTACGCAGCTGAGGTGACCCAGCTGGCCCCCAAGATCAAGCACCACGTGCCCCTGGCAGTGCTCTTCAAGGTACGAGGTTTCAACTGCTGATGTTTGTGGTAAACCCTGGACAGTAAACGCTGGACTGACGTGAAGTTGGACGCATGTGACCACAGCTACGCTTATTGTTTGACAAAAAATGTTGATGGTTTGCACACAAGCAGAACTGGCAAGCAGTGATATGTCCCGTACAGCTGCCACGTATTTCAAACTGTGTTCAATGGAGGCGTCATTGTCACTGACAGGATGACACAAAGATAACATGCTACATTGTGTTTCTGCAGGACCACTGGAAGCCCCTGCTGATCCAGTTCCTGATGGAGGCCTCCTTGGGCTCCAGCTTCTACACATGGTTCAGGTAACACATGATGTTATGACATATGTTATAACACATCTGACATGTCATTTTGCATAGCATCCTTCTCACTGGTTTCTATGCGATCTGTTTGCATGCTGCTCAAATGTTGCCAGCCGGTTCAGTGACGCCATATGTTAACTACCAAAGTGCGCTGTGCACACATAAGCGGTTGCCCAGGTTCAAGACTAACGCCCTCCTCCTGCTGCTGCCACTCTCCCTGCTGCACTTTTGCCGCCTTGCCCGAACCGTCTTGGACAAAAACAACAGCTGGGCCCCCGCCTACGTGCGCACTGCCGGCCACGTGAAGCTGACCACCTCCCTGTGGGCAGTGCTGCTGGGCATGATTGCATTCGCTTTCATGGTGCCCCTGGGGGGCCACCTGTCAGACAAGGGAGCGCCAAAGGTGGGCAAAAGTGTCATATAACAGTCATATTAGGACAGGTGACACTCACAGTGCTGTCATGGTGCCTCTGAGAGGCCACCTGTCAGACAAGGGAGCGCCAAAGGGGGGTGGAAATGACAAAGAACAGTTAAACCAGGGAAGATGTGAAACTAGAAGGGCACATTGAAACTACACTGATACGTTTGAAACTACGAGGAGAAGATTGATGTTGCTGTGTGCCCATGAGCAGCCACCTGTCAGTCAAGGGGGCGTCCAAGATGGGCAACAAGATTGGCAGCTGGATTTTCTGAGCAGGTGGCTACGACTGCATGCTGTCAGACAGTCTGAAATGCCACTTTCACCGCAGGTACACGCTCTGCTTGCTGCTGCCAATACTGCCACTAACGAAAATTGCTGCCGTCCACTGCTGCAGGTCTGGTGCATGATGGCGTGCATTGAGGTGGGCGCAGCCGTCTCTGTGCCGGCCTTGCTGCGCAAACATTCGCTGCTGCTGCTGCTGCAGGTGTGGTGCATGATGGCGTGCATTGTGGTGGGTGCTGCCGTGTCCCTTCCAGCCCTGCTTTGCAAGCATTCACTGCTGCTGCTGCGGCGGCTGCCGCCTGCTGCTGCAGGTTTGGTGCATGATGGCGTGCATTGTGGTGGGTGCTGCCGTGTGCCTGCCAGCCCTGCTGCAGCTGCACTCTGGCAACCTTGTCGCGGTGTTCCTGCTGCTGCCGCTGATGATGGGCATAACAACAGCCACTGCTGCTGCTGTCTGCTGCTGCTGTTCACTGCTGCAGGTGTGGTGCATGATGGCCTTCATTGTGGTGGGTGCTGCCATGTCCCTGCCAGCCCTGCTTTGCAAACAGTAACCGGTGCTGCTGCTGCCGTCCACTGCTGCAGGTCTGGTGCATGATGGCGTGCATTGTGGTGGGTGCTGCCGTGTGCCTGCCTGCCCTGCTGGGGCTGCACTCTGGCAACCTTGTCGCAGTGTTCCTGCTGCTGCCGCTGATGATGGGCATCACTGGCCTGCTGGGAGGCTTCAACGTGTCAATTTTGCCGCTGCTGTACCCTGCCGGTGTGCGCGCAAGCGGCTTCAACATTGGTGCGTTATGTGCATGCATCAACAGGCGGTAGGAGTGAAGTTCTAACATCCCTAGAAAAAGGTTTGGAAAAAATAGAAGATTAAAGAAAAAAACATTAGACTAAAGTTCAAGTGTGTCACACTTGAATACAATAGTTTGATGAGCATCACGGGGCTGCTGGGAGGCTTTAACGTGTCAATCCTGCTGCCACTGCTGTACCCTGCCGGCATGCGCGCAAGCGGATTCAACATTGGTGCGTATATGTTTTGTGCATGTGATGCATGTGTTTGTATGGACGCATTGACAGGCAGTAGGAGTCAAATGATTGAAAATGATGTTCGACAAAGGTTAGCTAAATGATCGTTTACGTTTGGCAAATCAGTGTGGATGCAATGGTTTTATGCGTTGCTATCAGCTCTGGGCATCACTGGGCTGCTGGGTGGCTTCAACGTGTCGATTCTGCCGCTGCTGTACCCTGCCGGCGTGCGCGCAAGCGGCTTCAACATCGGTGCGTGTATGCTATCAAATGCATGCATCGACAGGCGATGACAGTCAAAATTTGAGAAAGGTTTTAAGCAAAAAAGCCGTTCAAGGTGGGCCAATAAGTGTGGAAGCATGGGCATCACTGGGCTGCTGGGAGGCTTCAACGTTTCCATCCTGCCGCTGCTGTACCCTGCCGGCGTGCGCGCAAGCGGCTTCAACATTGGTGCGCTTATGCTATATATGCATATCATGCATGCATCGACGGGCGATAGGAGTCAGATAGTTTGAAGAGAGGTTTGAGGAAGGTCTAGATAAATGTCCGCTCAAGGTGGGCGAGTAAGTGTGGATGCAATGGTTTGATGCGTTGTCATCAGCTCTGGGCATCACTGGGCTGCTGGGTGGCTTGCCGAACGTGTCGATTCTGCCGCTGCTGTACCCTGCTGGCGTGCGCGCAAGCGGCTTCAGCATTGGTGCGGTTTTTTTCATGCATGTCATCAGGCGATAGGAGTCAAGTACTTGAGAGATGATTGTGAAAGGTAGCTTGAATCCTGCGGATGCAATAGTTTGATTCGTTGTTTCTAGCTCTGGTGTAGACTATGCAGCCGTGATCAACATAAATAGCATCACCGGGTCCCCTCATTGCCTGTACCTCAACAGCTGCACTGCCGCTGCTGCTGCCGTTGCTGCTGCTGATGATGATCCATCCATCTACAGGCCACAACGCCGCCATGGTTGCGTTTGGCGGCTGCCTGCCTTTCATGATCCAGGCACTGTCAATGGCAATCCAGCCCGGCTTTATTGCTGCTGGCGTTATGCTCATCATCTTGGCTGTTGTGGCGTTCTGCGCATGCGTGGCCGTGATCAAGCACCTGCCAGTTACCAAGGCACGTGGTGGCGATGACAACATGCCGGTTGGGGGGACTCACAATGTGTGAAAAGAACAGGTACGTGAGCAGCTGTTATGGGCAGCTGTGACACACTCTGTGTGTGTTTGGAATAATGGAGGCATACGTATGTGAGTAAAAAGAGCAGCGTTTAAGCACCCAGCTGTGCCATTTGATGAAGAGGATGATTTGGTGGCATCGGTAAAGGGGTCTTATCATAATTCCATGGATGTGGTTGCAGGTTGTGTGTTGTACGTGCCGCTGGGATGGTCAAAGTCCTGGTGCGTAACAGATACACACTTGGAATGTGACATGCAAGGTGGTGACGAGGAAGGGCTGCGCATGCATTGTGGTTGGCAGGAGCGGTGATAATGATAGAATACTGTCTTCACTCTACTTACTTTACATGCGCCAGTGGATCCACTTACCAAAGAGTGGAAACTTGAACACGGGCCACGAGACGCTCGTAGGAGTTGTCAGATCCTCTGATCAGGTGCTTCCAAAGCAGCAGTAGTATGTGGCGGCACGTTTACTGGCTAACGCGCCAAGGGTGCACAAAGGGGTTCTGTTGTGGTTCAAGGTTTGGGCATGCATTGAACAGGATTCTTTTCAGGCTCTGGGGCGCGGGGCCGATGGCGTTGATGCTATGGCTTAATGGGTAACATGATGATGATGATGAGGCTCTGGGTTTCATCAGTTACGATGGAAGATGCTGGGGTTTGCAAGCGCATGCACTGCACGTGATTCCATGAAGGCTTTTAGGTTTGACAGTTTAGAGATGCTGCGGTTTGCAAGCGCAAACACTGGACAGGATTTATAGAAGGCTCTTGGTTTCAACAGCTACGTTGGAAGATGTGGCGGTTTGCAAGAGCATATGCAGTGAACAGGATTCCATAAAGCACTGAGTTTCAACATGTACGTTGGAAGAAGCTGCGGTGTGCAAGCGCATGCGCTGCACAGGATTCCGTGAAGGTATGGGTTTGACAGTTACGTTGGAAGATGCATCTGCACATGCTGTGGTTGCAAGCACATGCACTGGACAGGATTTGAGGTGACTGTCATGCAACGCGTCACTCGTCAGTAACACGTTATTTTCAGCATAATGCATGAATCATGATATGTGGTGTCTGCGACAAGGTGGCAAGATCTCGCCACAACATAGTGGGTTATGTCCGGCGGGACGTTAAACACGTGGCGCAGTGGTGATGACGGACGAACAGTGGCCGAAAGGTTGCAGGTTCGATTCTGAGCCTAAGCAGTATGTCTCTGGACTCAGGGATACAGTCGGCGAAAGCCGAAGGAAGGATGCTGCTAATGTCCTCGCGACTCTCCGCAGGACTCCGTCGATTGCTGGCTATATACACACCGGCCCTGCTAGGTATGCAGTCCACCGTATGGGGTGATTCCCACATGCTGCCTAGGAAGGGGTGTAAGGGTCTGGGTGGTCTACCTTACACCGAAAATAGAGAGAATAATCAGTCTGCTTTCCGCCTCCCCAGTGGGTGAGGCGCGGTTGCCGATGCCGAAAGGTATGGCTTACAAGGATTGATTATTATTATAGTGGGTTTTGGCCATCCAGGAAGGTTTGAACAGTTGTGTCACTGAAGGTTACGGGTCACCCAATGAGGAGCCACTGCCCCACGCTGCCTGGGGCATTACATCATAGTGTTGAATGGGATTGGCTTTGACTAGTGCATCATTCTCACACTTGTCTTGGAGCATTGCACACACCATCTTCCGTGTGGTTCCTCTGTTGTTATCTTATTAACTCATCAGCAGGCATGTCACAACGCCCAACGTACAAGATTACATTCGGCCCGATCAGGGAAGCAGGAACGGGGCATATCACCTGCTCTATCTGTGTGGCAGGTTTCGCACAGGAAGATGTGGTTATTTTTATACTTATCAGTTCACCTATGTATTGGCACCATACCATCGTCACTGGTTTGATCACGTTCGGATGGCGTCGTTTTGTCACAGGGGTATGCTGCACAGCAGGACTGCCAGCATGCTGCACACGCAGGGCTTGCAGCCGTGTCAAGGTCCCTCTCAGTTGTCGTACACTCGTTCAGAAAGCAAACTAAGGAAACACTGCATTGTTTTGCATGGGCATCTATTTGGATGCATAAGGCGCGATTTGCTCTTGCTGTTGCACGCATTTAAGCACAGCACAGTGCTAGTGCTGACGTTGAAAGCCATTCAGTGATGCTTGTTTGGTGGTAATACATGCAAGCTGTCAAAGCTGCACACGGTTTCCAGGTTTCACCATGTGATACCTACTCATCGCAATGGTGTCATAACTAAATGCAGCCAGCTTTTGCTGCAGCAGTACGTTTTGCATACGGTACCTATCGACTGTCAACTGATGATTGCATGGAGCATGAATAGGTACGGCACTGTTGCCAGCATGGCCGACTTACATACGTCTCGCCTGCATTACCTGCTTTGCATTGCAAAGTTTGCAAGTTGCCTTTTCAGTACTGCTCACTTCCCACATAGCACTTTGTATGTACGTCACGCGTGTCACTGTGATGCATGCATGGTTATGCCACAGTATTGCAGTTCTTGCCGAGCGCATCATCATACTATTGCCAGGGAATTGCGCGTTGCTGCTCATAAGCAGCTGTAACATAGACACTGCAGGTGACGACGTGCTTGTCTTGGCCCAAGAAATATTGACCAGGGCCATTGACCAGGGCCATTGACCAGGGCCCAAAATGGATGGTGCGCCCCCGCAGCCCCCTGTTACCCACAGCCTGTGGGCATCGGATGTCCCGTTCAACGGGTGTGATGGGGCCCATCGCCCAACCCCAACCCCCAAAATCTTGGGCCAGTTGTGTCAAATATATGTTACACGCGCAACAGCCGCTGTCACAAAGGCTGCGCATACTCACACTGTGCATCAGGCAGCTGCTTTCCAGTACAACTGGAATAGTCCGCCGGACTCTTCTCTACTGCAGAGCATCGCAGCCGAAGCGGCCAGGGCACTGGCAGATAATCTTCCCAGTGCTCTGTACACTGCAGCACACTGCTGCATAGCTCTGCTGCTGCTGCTGCCGCCGTCGCTGCTGCTGCTGCTCCTGCTGCAACAGTTACAAAACACAGCCAGGGCCAAGCAAGTCACTTGTTCCGCTACACCGCTAAACCACACTCTAAAACCGCTCCACAACCGACTGCTCATCTGCCACCTCCATAAGCTCCTGCAGCGCCGCCCTGAACCCTAGCCGCTTGAGCTTGTAAAAGTCCTGCAAAACCTCGACTACGTCTTCAACCCTACCCTCAGCCATCACTGAAAGCTGCAGCAGCTGCGAGCTGCCCAGTAGCAGCAGCGGCCTATTTAGAATACCAGGTGGCATCAGCTCTAGCATCGCTGCTGAGTTTGCTAGCTGCTGTCGAGCCTCAAGCAGCTCTTGCCGCTCCTGCTGCTGCTGCTGCTGCTGGGGTGTGAGGTTAACGTTCGTACTGCTGTCTTCATCATCATCAGATGAGTCAGCATGTGCTGCATTTGCACCTCCTTTTTGTTGTGCCACACCCTGCTGCTGCTGCTGCTGTATGACGCTGGGTGCATTGGGGTTCATGGTGGTGAACACTGATGGATGACCGTCTGCGGCTGCGCGCAGATACTGTGCATAATCTGCCAAGTCAGCATCAAAGAAGGCATCCCATATGTCAACTTCCTGCAGCTCCTCTGCTGTCACTTTTGGCACCTTGCTGCTGCTGCTGCTGCTTGATGGTTGATCTGATGAGTACTCTGATGAGTCACCTTGCTGCTGCTGCTGCTGGTATGCTAGGTAATGCTCCTGCACCAATCGCCTGTGCTGCCGCTGCAGCAGCATCAGCTGCATGCAGCTGTCACACGTGCAGCACAGAGGCAGCAGCAGTGACACAAATGTGATCAGCATGAACCAGAGGGACAGCATGTGCCTCATTTGCTTACATGCTGGTGAATGCTGTTTGAAGCGATAGGCAAGTCAGCAGTGCATGTGCATGGTGCAGCAAACTAGATTTTGACGTACTGCACTGCTCAGCATGTTGTGTGGATGGTTACTCACAGCTCTTGGATACACACGCAGGAGAGCTCTCCTCACGCAAGATGCTGTGCTTGCAGCATCAAACTATCACTCACAAACAACACACACAACCACCTTGCAAACCCCACTCACCGTTTGAACACAAAGTAGTCAAGCAGGCACTCGCCAACTTCCTCCCCTGTTGCTTCCCTCGCAGCATGACACGCTGCAGCCGCTGCCTCTGCTGCTGCTGCCAGCTGTTCATTAGTCAATTCCTGCAGCTGCTCATCACTCACAGCTTGCAGGAACTTCCCATTATGAACTTCCCATCCAGCACTGCTGCTGCTGCTGCTGCCATCACCAACCTCCCAGCCACTACCGCTACCACTACTGCTAACCCCACCACTGCTGCTGCTGTTGCTGCTGCCAAAGATATCACTAGTGTCACTGCTGTCACCCGGTGACACCTGCAGCAGCTGCTGCATCAAGTGACGCAGCAGCGTCTCCCTTCGCAGCAGCTGCGCCCTGCCTCTGTACCCCTGCTCACGTGCCACACCCAGTTCGAAAACTGACGGCATGCCGTACCTGGCGGATCTCAAATAACTGACAAATAGTGACAGATCAGCGTCGGCCATTCTGTCGAGTGAGTAACGGCTATTCTGCGGAAGCATTTGCACAACCTCCCATGGAAGAGCTGGTGTGAGTGACACTGCTGCTGCTGCTGCTGCTGCTGATGGTGATGGTGATGCGTCTGTTGACTCTACCGACGAGCTTACTTGCTGCTCCTCGTGCTGCTGCTGCTGCTGGTGAGCTAAGCGGGTACCAGATGAAGTCTCTGGTACCCGCTCAATTGTCCCTGCTAACTGCTGCTGCCGTGTCCTGCTGCTGCTGCTGCCACCAGGTAGAGCAGCACCACCTTGCTGCTGCTGAGGCTGGTTTGCAGGCTGTAGCATAGACGCAGCAGCAGCTGCAGCAGCAGTGCTGCTAGGGGGTACCCTCCCCAGAACAGGTGCTGTGGCTTTGCGAGCAGGCAGCACTAGCCTAGCTGGCTGGGGCCACTGCCCAGGTGCTGCTGCTGGCCGCTGCTTGCGCAACTGCTGCTGCTGCTGCTGCTGCTGCTGCTGTTTCGGCTGTTGCGTCTTGGAGCTGCTGCTGGTTGTCTTGCCTGGCCCTGGCCGCTTGCCTTTCTTGCTGCTGCCTCCACCACTGCTGCTGCTGCTGCTGCTGAAGAGGCGACTGAAAGCATCAGGCAGGCTGTGTCCTGATAGCGGCAAACAGCTGCTCAGAAAAGGAGTGAGACCTGCATATGTCAGCAGCAGAATGCGCATACACAAGTGTGAGCCAGCTGCGCATGCAGTACTAATGGGACCAACTCTGCAATGTGCACGGTGGCTTTTCAACAACATAGTTTGGGCCTGAACTACTGGTCAAACAACTTACTTTGCTGTGCACTTGAGGTTCTAAGTAGTGCTTGAAACGCAGAGCTAGCGACGCTCCTTCTGAGCAGCGACATGCTGCTGCAGGCCCAATGCACTGCTGCCTGTGCTGCTGCTGTCTTACATCAGTGCTAGGGTGAGAGCATGTGCGACAAACTACCACATACGAGCTTTTTGTGTCGAATGAGTGTGCGGAATGGACCACAGGCTTCGGCTGAACATGGAGTGCACGCACGGCAGAACAGAGCCCTAGGTGACAAAGTGACGAGCAGTACTTCAACATGCGCATAGTGTCCTTGCTGCTAGGTGCACTACTCGTATGTAAGCTTGAACTAAGAGCTAGCAAGTTATCGTCGATCCGCCGATTACCTGCTGCGTGCACGTCCAGATCTGTTGCAGCCACCACGTACCCGTTGCAAACACAAACAAGCTGATTGTTACATTCAGCAGTGTTGAACATGCTGGGTCGCTTTCAGCGTGGCCTGCACCGTGGGGTGCTGGCGGGCCTACAGCAGCAGCATCAGCAGCAGTGCCAACAACTAGAAGTACTCGGGCTGCAGGCTGCGCGAACCTTCTTCAATGGTAAGAGCCAATGCAGTGAACCGCTATAATCTAATCAGCTGCCGTCTGCAGCCAATGGGCAGTTGCATCATCCTGCTGCTGCTTGCAGAAGAGTGCTGCATGCTTCCTGCTGCTTGCGCTGTGTACCATGATGCATACCTATTCCCGCAACTGATGCTGTTGCTGCTGCTGTATGCAGACTATAAGCCTTCGCAGATGCAGCCCAAGAGGGTGAAGAAGATGATACGCAGGAACGAAGCACTGCAGAAAGTGACAAGTGAGACCCTTGCCAAGCAGCTATGGCAAAAGTCTGTCAGCGCAGTACATCATACGTTATTATCACCACATCATTGGCAGCGATGTTATGCGTTATTGGCAGCTGGTGGAAAACACGGCTGCCGGTACTGCCAAAACTGAGTGACAAATATGCATGCAGTCAGTGTGCGTGACAACTTTACTCTGACGCACTGTGTGTATGCACCATGTTGCCGCTGTCAATGTACAGGCAAGAAGCAGCAAGTGGGTTCAACGCCAGCAGCAGCAGCAGACTCAAGTAGCAGCACAAGCCTTGATGCTGGCTCTGCAGCAGCATCAAGCACAGCAGCAGATGGAGCAGCATCAAGCACAGCAGCAGATGCAACAGCAGCAGCAGCACCAGCAGCACCAAGCAGTGGGCCGGTGTCATCGCCGCTTTCTCAAGTGCCACGTGCACCTGGCAGCAGCAGCAGTGCACCAGCAGCAGTCCCAGCAGCAGCAGCAGCAGCAGCGCCGTCAAAGCAGGAGTCTAAGAGCTCTTGGGTACCTGCCTGGCTTGATAACATCATGGACTGTGAGTGGCGCTGTTCATACCCTGCTATCAGCAAATGATTTTAGTATTGCTGCTCCATTGATTGATGCGCCAGACGCTTCACAGCTAGACAACTTTTCTGCGTGTATGTGTGTGCGGTATTGCTGATCTTGGTTTCATTGCAGCCTCCAACCTTGTACTGCTGCCTTCTGCAATTTTTATTATGGCCTGACGTGCGCAAGCACCGTGCTTCAGCCCCAACTCCTGGCATACGTTTGCTCATCCTGCGTTGTTGGTTGCTTTCTTCGTGCTGTGCTCAATTCCTGGGCATAAATTTGCTCATCCCTGCACTATTGTTTTGTTGTTGTGTGCTGTGCACAGTTCCCCGCAGGCGCCGTGCCCCCAGGCCGGCCCCAGGCACAACATCACCGCTGCAGAGCAACGCACCAGATGCAGCAGCAGCAGCACCAGACCCTAAGAGCAGCAGCAAGGAGGATGACGGCTGGGCGCAGCTAGAGCAGTGGCGTGGCATGACGCTAGAAGGTGAGTGGGTGGGCGGTGCTTATGTTATTCTTGCGGTGGTTATGACATGTGGCCGCAGCAAGGAGGAGGATGGCTGGGCGCAGCTGGAGCAGTGGCGTGGCATGACGCTAGAAGGTGAGTGGGTGGGCGGTTGTTCTGTAACTGATCTCTGGTGGTTGGGGCATATAGTAGCAGCAAGGAGGATGATGGCGGGGCGCAAGATGTCACTTGAGGATGAAACGTTGCCGTACCAGACCATCACTGCCAGTGATTCTGACGTGGCGGATGGGATGTCGTCTGCATAAGTTAACTTCCCAAACATCACTACCAACTCTTAAGCTATAACACGCATATGCATGCGACACTGTTGCCGCTTGCACCTGCAGTGTACCAGGGCATCATTGCCACTGCCCCTGGCGCAGGGACGCGACGAGATGCCGTTGCATAAGAATATCTGTCAGAGCATCACGACGGATTCAGCATCTAACACACATGCCACACTGTCGCAATGTGCATTTGCAGTGTACCAGGGCATCATTGCCACTGACCCTGGTGCTGACGGAGGTGGTGAGAAGGCGCCGCGCCCCAACAAGCCAGCCGACAGGGGCCCTGGCAGCGCGCTGCGGGCACGCATGGACACGCGGCGCGTGATGTATGCGCGCTACGAGCAGCAGAGCAGCCTCATCAGGTGTGGTTTGTGGGTGGCAAGGTAGATAGTGTGGGTCAGTTGAATTCCTGCTGTCTCCGTGGTGTCTTATAATATGCGTTACGAGCAGTGAAGCAGCTTCATCAGGTGCAGGTGGCTGGCTGCAAAGTTACGCACGTCATACGCCTCACAGTGCACATGCAATGGAAACGGTTGAATGTGCTGAATTCGGTGCTTTTGCAACAGACTCATCACACATTGCTAGTCTGATTTAGTACTCAATATTCTTGTTTTTTTGCTGCGTGTTTGCAGCATGATGGACGAAGATGACAAGCTGCGTGTGAAGTTGGACCCGCTGGCCTTCCTCAGGGACCATGACGCCATAGCGCGCGTGGCACGCTCAACACAGAACACAGTGTCAGCGGTGAGCCACAGCATAAACGGCAGAAGGAATGTTCTCAGCTTGTAACTGCCAGCAGCAAAAGCCGCCGCCGCCGCCGCCGCAGCAGCAGCAGCGGAAGCAGCAGCTTCTGTTGTGGATGCACTTGTATTTGCTGATCGCAGTTGCGCAGCGGATTGCAGCATTGGAGTTGCTCTGTTGCATGCTGGGGTGTGCGGGAAGAGTATGCGCGATAAAGTTGTTCGACGCTGACCTGCAACTCCAGGCATGCAGCATTTGCAGAACTGCACTCACTAGTCGTTGTGTGGTCGCCTGCTGATTAGCTGCTGCTTTGGTCTTGCTGGCACTGCTGTGAACTTTCGTGTGTCAGCCAGACGCAATCCACCACGCGTCGACAACCAACTGCATCCACAATGCTGGAACTGCGCTTGCGTAGCTGTCTGCATGTCAGCTAAGCTTGTTGTGTTGCTGCTGTTGGCTGGTCTGCAGGTGCGGGACATGGTCTTCAGCTACCAGAAGCGACGCGATTTTGCTGAGCTGATGTTGCAGCACAGGGACTCAGGCGGCCAAATGCCGCTGATGGGGGACCAGCAGTCGATACACGACCTGCACTACAAGCTGCAGCAGCAGAGGGCACGGCGTGAGTAGCATGAGGGAGGTTTTCTGGTTTCAGTTGTGGGGCGCATGCGCATGATTTGCTCAAGCAGGCAAGGGTGATGCTGGGTTTGCATGGTGCAGGATCAGTCGCAGCACATGTCCTGCCAGGTCACAGTGCTGCTGCTGCTGCCTTGCATGTCAAAGAACGAATGCATGTCCTGCAGGATGCAGCGGTGCATGACAGCAACAGCTGGGCTGCTTGCTTTGAGATGCACCAGCCTGGCAGGGGACGCTGGTGTGCTAGTTGCTCATGTGCGGTGCCAATTTGAAAAGCAATAGCGTAATGCGACTGGCTACAGCTACTGTTGAGACAAGTTCAGACTATTGTTGACTCTGTTTTGTCGTATTACATGGAAAGCGACGCGTTTCGGGCTCTTCACCCTTCATCAGGCTTCAATCCTGTGAACACGGACAGAATCAACAAATACTCGCCATCAGAAGCACACAGCAACAGGGTGCAGGTTTTTGGGTGAGGTCACTGGCCATGTTGCCAGTGGCTCGAACCCTGTACAATACTGCACTGCAAAAGCAAACCATGAGGTCTTGATGATGAACACAGGGTGAGAGCCACTGGCAACATGGCCAGTGCCAAATGTGCTGCTCTGCTTGTGTCTGCTGTGCTGTCCTTCCTGGCAGCCTGGCAGGGGATGCTGGTGTGCCAGTTGCTTATGTGATGTCCATGAAAGTGCTGCGTCAACGCAACGTTGCTGTGTTGACTTGCTTGTATCGCTGTGCTGTGTTTCCTGCAGGGGAGCATCTTGAGGTGCTGAAGGAGCTCATGGACCCACAGAACTGTCAGCTGAGGGCGTGGGGAGGTGTGATCAACAAGAACAGGAAGTGCCCGCACACTGACCTTGCATACGGCGACTGCTGCGGCAGCAAGCAAGGTGCTAAGCTAGCGAGGAAAGTACTGAGGCAGTAGCAGTTGATGGTATACTTGGCTAGGCTAGGTCTTGCTACTCTAGCTGCTACCTACCCGGGTTAGTGCTGGCAGTGCTGCCTTGACAGCCTATGAACGCACGCGCGAGGCGGTGTGCAGCACTGGCAGCGTGGTGTGGCATGATCATGGCACTACCACTTTGTTATGACTTGTGGCATTAATGTTTCTGTGTCATGTGTGTGCACTGTGTAGTCTGCAAGCACAGGAGCAGATCACTGTTGTCTGTTATCCATCCATTACTTAAAAGAAATACGGTCCGTCAGTCAGTCAGTCAGTCCGTCCGTCCGTCAGAAGCCTGGCTTAGGACCTGGCCCTTGAACCCCAGGGCGTGTGCGGAACTCGGTGGATACAAGCAGTGCAGCGTCGCGAATCGCTTAGGTTTTTCAACCGCATACCTGTGACATGCAGCACCTTGCGATCAGCGCTGTTCCTGCAATGCGTCGCAGTTGTAACCACCAAGCACAGCGCTGAACGACTTTGGTGCTCGAATGATGCATACACGTTGTACTTGAGGTGGTGGGCAGTGATCAGCGTGATCTTGCTGGCCATCACTGCCACGGCTGCAGCAACCACCACACCCAACAGCAGGGCGTCTCTGCAGCGGCAGCAGCACGCTGCGAGGCAAGCAGATCGCGATGATCGACACGAGGAAGGTGAGATTTGCTGGGATGAATGTTGTGCGGGCACTGATGTCTTCACAGTGTTCTCGAACTTTTGCAGAGCAGTGATCGTCACTGTGAGGCAAGGTGTGCTGCGCTACACGCTTCCATTCCTGCTGCCAATTGTTGATGTTGCAGTGGGAGTTTCCCCGCTGCAATTGGAGCTCCACTCGCCAGTCCTCCTGCAACAGATGGAGCTCAGCCAGCAGCAGCTCACACACCAGGTACGTCAGCAGCAGCAGCACAGCAAGCAAAACAAACGATGCTGGCATGTTGGAATTGCCATGAGAGCAATTTGTGGACGTTTGATGTTCAGCTTGATGTCTTCCATCAACTCATGTATGATGTTGCCTGCCTGCCTGCCTGCCTGCCTGCAGGTGCTGCCACGGACCCATTGGGCCAGCTGCCACCCAATGTTCAGCAGCGGCAGCAACAGTTCCTTGCCAGCATGCTCACTGCACCGCAGCCTGTGCAGTCTGCCTACCAGAATGCATTGCAGGTTATGCAGCGGCGCTTGCAGGAACAGGCGGCAGCCCGTGCTGCTGCGGCAGCAGCAGCCCAGCAAGCGCGTCCAGCAGGCAATGCAGGCATGTTACTCGGTGCTGCTGCTGTCGTTGTGGCAGCTGTTGGTGCCAGTGGCGCAGCTCCTGCAGCAAACCCCGCCCCTCGCCGCAATTGGGTGCAGAATTTGTTTGCCCGTGCACAGCGTGATCAACAACAGCGGCAAAGCAGCAGCAGTTTGCAGATTGGCTGCAGCGCGTGGGCGAGGGCACCGAGCCCACATGCGCTGCTGTAGGCGAGGATTACATACGCCTGCCTGATGAGGTCGTGTGTGGCGGAGGGCAGCAAGAGGGCACTTTGCAGGAATTGATAGATGCTGTGTATGGGGAGATTGACAGCCAAAGCGGTGATGCTGCACGACAGCAGTACATTGTGGAGCGTGCGATCCTTACGCCTCTGAATGATGATGTTGATGCAGTGAATGATCTGATGACAGCAAGGATGTGTGCACCCCGGCCTGACGGTGTTCAGGTTGAGAGCCGTGTGTACAGCAGTGCTGACTCAGTGGTGCGCGGTGAGCAACAAGGTCACCTGTATCCACCAGAGTTTTTGAACACTCTGCGCATGTCTGGCTTGCCGCCACACAAGCTGCGCTTGCACGTTGGGTGCCCTATCATTCTGCTGCGCAACATGTCTGCAGGATTGGCGAATGGCGCACGCATGGTGGTCACGAAACTCATGGACAACTTCATCCAGGCAAAGGTGGCCACAGGCCCTGCAAAGGGCCGAGTGGTGTGGCTGCCACGCCTGAACCTGCAGCCCTCTGATGCACAGGCTATGCCTTTTGATATGTGCAGGCGCCAGTTTCCAGTGCGCGTTGCATATGCCATGACAATCAACAAGGCGCAGGGGCAGACCCTCAAGGCAGCAGGTGTGTACCTGCCTCGCCCTGTGTTCTCGCATGGTCAGTTGTATGTTGCCTTCTCGCGGGTTGGCATCTGGAGTGCCCTCAAGGTGTTGGTGGTTGGGGGCTTCCGTGCAGCTACTGCGGCTATTGCAGCTGGTGTGTTCACTAAGAATGTTGTGTATCGTGAGGTGTTCCAGGGCATCGGGGTTTGAGCTTCACACTCGGCACTGGAACAGTGTGCTTGAGGAACTCGGCCCTGGAGCTCTGGCATCATCATCATCATCATCATGTTGGAGCTCTGGCATGTATTTATAATCTATCATGCTGCAGCTGCAGTGGTTGCGGTAGCTGCAAATGTCACATGCTGCAACAAGCCGCTGGCCACGTTTTGCTTATGTAACACACCTGAACAACACAATGCACCTCCATGCCTGTCTTCCGTGCCTGATGCGAGTGGCGGAGCCACGGGTAACCACTAGTTACTTAAAAGAAATACCGTCCGTCAGTCAGTCAGTCAGTCAGAAGCCTGGCGTAGGACCTGGCCCTTGAACCCCAGGGCGTGTGCGGAACTCGGTGGATACAAGCAGTGCAGCGTCGCGAATCGCTTTGGTTTTTCAACCGCATACCTGTGACATGCAGCACCTTGCGATCAGCGCTGTTCCTGCAATGCGTCGCAGTTGTAACCACCAAGCACAGCGCTGAACGACTTTGGTGCTCGAATGATGCATACACGTTGTACTTGAGGTGGTGGGCAGTGATCAGCGCGATCTTGCTGGCCATCACTGCCACGGCTGCAGCAACCACCACACCCAACAGCAGGGCGTCTCTGCAGCGGCAGCAGCACGCTGCGAGGCAAGCAGATCGCGATGATCGACACGAGGAAGGTGAGATTTGCTGGGATGGATGTTGTGCGGGCACTGATGTCTTCACAGTGTTCTCGAACTTTTGCAGAGCAGTGATCGTCACTGTGAGGCAAGGTGTGCTGCGCTACACGCTTCCATTCCTGCTGCCAATTGTTGATGTTGCAGTGGGAGTTTCCCCCGCTGCAATTGGAGCTCCCCTCGCCAGTCCTCCTGCAACAGATGGAGCTCAGCCAGCAGCAGCTCACACACCAGGTACGTCAGCAGCAGCAGCACAGCAAGCAAAACAAACGATGCTGGCATGTTGGAATTGCCATGAGAGCAATTTGTGGACGTTTGATGTTCAGCTTGATGCCTTCCATCAACTCATGTATGATGTTGCCTGCCTGCCTGCCTGCCTGCCTGCAGGTGCTGCCACGGACCCATTGGGCCAGCTGCCACCCAATGTTCAGCAGCGGCAGCAACAGTTCCTTGCCAGCATGCTCACTGCACCGCAGCCTGTGCAGTCTGCCTACCAGAATGCATTGCAGGTTATGCAGCGGCGCTTGCAGGAACAGGCTGCGGCAGCAGCAGCCCAGCAAGCGCGTCCAGCAGGCAATGCAGGCATGTTACTCGGTGCTGCTGCTGTCGTTGTGGCAGCTGTTGGTGCCAGTGGCGCAGCTCCTGCAGCAAACCCCGCCCCTCGCCGCAATTGGGTGCAGAATTTGTTTGACCGTGCACAGCGTGATCAACAACAGCGGCAAAACCGGCAGCAGAACGCAGATGCACAGCGTGGCAGCCGGCGCCAACAGCAGCAACAACGGCGTGCCAACCGCAGTGAGCAGGAGGCTGCTGCAGACAGGGAGCGCAACAGGCAGCAGCAACAGCAGCACCGTGCTGCCCGCAGTGAAAGGTGGCCACAGGCCCTGCAAAGGGCCGAGTGGTGTGGCTGCCACGCCTGAACCTGCAGCCCTCTGATGCACAGGCTATGCCTTTTGATATGTGCAGGCGCCAGTTTCCAGTGCGCGTTGCATATGCCATGACAATCAACAAGGCGAAGGGGCAGACCCTCAAGGCAGCAGGTGTGTACCTGCCTCGCCCTGTGTTCTCGCATGGTCAGTTGTATGTTGCCTTCTCGCGGGTTGGCATCTGGAGTGCCCTCAAGGTGTTGGTGGTTGGGGGCTTCCGTGCAGCTACTGCGGCTATTGCAGCTGGTGTGTTCACTAAGAATGTTGTGTATTGTGAGGTGTTCCAGGGCATCAGGGTTTGAGCTTCACACTCGGCACTGGAACAGTGTGCTTGAGGAACTCGGCCCTGGAGCTCTGGCATGTATTTATAATCTATCATGCTGCAGCTGCAGTGGTTGCGGTAGCTGCAAATGTCAAATGCTGCAACAAGCCGCTGGCCACGTTTTGCTTATGTAACACACCTGAACAACACAATGCACCTCCATGCCTGTCTTCCGTGCCAGATGCGAGTGGCGGAGCCACGGGTAACCACTAGTACGGTCCGTCAGTCAGTCCGTCCGTCCGTCCGTCAGTCAGTCAGAAGCCTGGCTTAGGACCTGGCCCTTGAACCCCAGGGCGTGTGCGGAACTCGGTGGATACAAGCAGTGCAGCGTCGCGAATCGCTTCGGTTTTTCAACCGCATACCTGTGACATGCAGCACCTTGCGATCAGCGCTGTTCCTGCAATGCGTCGCAGTTGTAACCACCAAGCACAGCGCTGAACGACTTTGGTGCTCGAATGATGCATACGCGTTGTACTTGAGGTGGTGGGCAGTGATCAGCGTGATCTTGCTGGCCATCACTGCCACGGCTGCAGCAACCACCACACCCAACAGCAGGTCGTCTCTGCAGCGGCAGCAGCACGCTGCGAGGCAAGCAGATCGCGATGATCGACACGAGGAAGGTGAGATTTGCTGGGATGAATGTTGTGCGGGCACTGATGTCTTCAGAGTGTTCTCGAACTTTTGCAGAGCAGTGATCGTCACTGTGAGGCAAGGTGTGCTGCGCTAAACGCTTCCATTCCTGCTGCCAATTGTTGATGTTGCAGTGGGAGTTTCCCCCGCTGCAATTGGAGCTCCACTCGCCAGTCCTCCTGCAACAGATGGAGCTCAGCCAGCAGCAGCTCACACACCAGGTACGACAGCAGCAGCAGCACAGCAAGCAAAACAAACGATGCTGGCATGTTGGAATTGCCATGAGAGCAATTTGTGGACGTTTGATGTTCAGCTTGATGTCTTCCATCAACTCATGTATGATGTTGCCTGCCTGCCTGCCTGCCTGCCTGCAGGTGCTGCCACTGACCCATTGGGCCAGCTGCCACCCAATGTTCAGCAGCGGCAGCAACAGTTCCTTGCCAGCATGCTCACTGCACCGCAGCCTGTGCAGTCTGCCTACCAGAATGCATTGCAGGTTATGCAGCGGCGCTTGCAGGAACAGGCGGCAGCCCGTGCTGCTGCGGCAGCAGCAGCCCAGCAAGCGCGTCCAGCAGCCCAGCAGGCAGGTGCGGCAGTCCAGCCCCAAGTCACGACTGCATCAGCGCAGTTCTTGGCAGAGGTGACAGTGCCAGAGCAGGCGCACCCGCACCGGCCAGTCCTTCTTCCAGCTCGCGTGCTGCGGGTGACATCTCAGCAGCACCTGCAGCATGTGCTTGCTCAGTTGGAACAGGAGTATGACGTACAGCTGCAGTACTCGGTGCGGTATTTGCTGCCAGCACAGCCACCCGTGCAGCCGCAGCTGCCGCCACAGCAGCCACCAGTGGCACGCGCAGAAACAGCATCACAGCAAGAGCGCTTACGGCACCAGTTTGTGCAGCAACTGGAGCAGCAGTTTCAGGGCAACACCACCTCAGACCACCCCAGCACAGGTGAGCAGGCATCTGGCACTGCAGTAGGCTATCGTGGGGCAGAGCAGTGGGCTTTGGCGCCGCATTGCATAAGGCTTCAGTTGCCTGCGCAGTAGGCAGCATGGCAATGCAGAGTGCTGCAGACTGCCGTCAAGCAGCTGTGTGCGTGCGTTAGCATCCCTGTGGGATTGGGCAGACCAAGTAAATGTCTTGCACTGTGTTTGCTGTGCCGCTTCGCAGGTGCTGCTGCAGGCAACGCAGGCATGTTACTCGGTGCTGCTGCTGTCGTTGTGGCAGCTGTTGGTGCCAGTGGCGCAGCTCCTGCAGCAAACCCCGCCCCTCGCCGCAATTGGGTGCAGAATTTGTTTGCCCGTGCACAGCGTGATCAACAACAGCGGCAAAACCGGCAGCAGAACGCAGATGCACAGCGTGGCAGCCGGCGCCAACAGCAGGATTGGCGAATGGCACACGCATGGTGGTCACGAAACTCATGGACAACTTCATCCAGGCAAAGGTGGCCACAGGCCCTGCAAAGGGCCGAGTGGTGTGGCTGCCACGCCTGAACCTGCAGCCCTCTGATGCACAGGCTATGCCTTTTGATATGTGCAGGCGCCAGTTTCCAGTGCGCGTTGCATATGCCATGACAATCAACAAGGCGCAGGGGCAGACCCTCAAGGCAGCAGGTGTGTACCTGCCTCGCCCTGTGTTCTCGCATGGTCAGTTGTATGTTGCCTTCTCGCGGGTTGGCATCTGGAGTGCCCTCAAGGTGTTGGTGGTTGGGGGCTTCCGTGCAGCTACTGCGGCTATTGCAGCTGGTGTGTTCACTAAGAATGTTGTGTATCGTGAGGTGTTCCAGGGCATCGGGGTTTGAGCTTCACACTCGGCACTGGAACAGTGTGCTTGAGGAACTCGGCCCTGGAGCTCTGGCATGTATTTATAATCTATCATGCTGCAGCTGCAGTGGTTGCGGTAGCTGCAAATGTCACATGCTGCAACAAGCCGCTGGCCACGTTTTGCTTATGTAACACACCTGAACAACACAATGCACCTCCATGCCTGTCTTCCGTGCCAGATGCGAGTGGCGGAGCCACGGGTAACCACTAGTATCATCAATCATCAATCTATATAAAGGAGCACTGTCAGTCAGAAGCCTCGCCTTAGGACCTGGCCGTTAAACCCCGGGACGTGTGCACACTGCGTCATCAGAAACACTGCAGCGTCCAACGGAGGCTACGTTTTGTAACCGCTTCTGAGAGGCAGGTGCCTGAGTTCGACGCTGTTGGATCAGTCCGGTCGCAGTTGTAACCACCATGCACAGCGTTCCACGACTTTGATACCTTGAATCTGCGTTGTACATGAGGTGGTACTGCTGCAGACAGGGAGCGCAACAGGCAGCAGCAGCAGCAGCGCCGTGCAAATCGCACTGAGCAGCAAGCTGCTGCTGACAGGGAGCAGAACAGCATGCAGCAGCAACAACGCCGTGCAAATCGCACTGAGCAGCAAGCTGCTGCTGACAGGGAGCAGAACAGCATGCAGCAGCAACAGCGCCGTGTGCACAACAAGCCGTTGTACAAGGCAGCAGTCACACAGCCCATGGTTGCCCCTGCTGAGCACAATGCTGCAAGCCATCTGCATGCAGCACTTGGTGGAGCTGCACCTGTGGAGCCTGAACAGCTTGGAACTCTGTATCATGACCTGCCCCGCATTGCAGTGTGGAATGCCAAAGATAAAGCATGGCAGCAGCGCCAACGTCCCCCACCGGGCTTCACACCTATTGGGCGCATGTACAGCGTGCATCCCAGTGCGGGTGAGAGGTTTTATCTGCGGTTGCTGCTCTGCCATGTGCCTGGCGCGACCTCCTTTGAGGACCTGCGCAAGGTGCCAGGGCATGAACAACCCTATTCCACCTTCAAGGCTGCATGTGCAGCGCGCGGCCTGCTGCAGGATGATGGGGAGTGGAGGCAGTGCATGCGGGAAGCAGCTGGGCACCGCATGCCGCATTGCCTGCGGAGTATGTTTGCCTCAATTTTGGCATATAATGATGTGGCTGATGCTGCAGCGCTGTGGAATGAGTATAAGGGTGATTTGTGCCAGGATCTGCTGCATAGGGCGCGCAGGCAGCAACCTGCACGCCAGTTGGATGAGGAGATAGAGCAGCAGTGCCTTTGGCTGTTAGATGGCTTGCTGCGGCACATGAGCAAGCGCATTGCCGACATCCCTGGCATGCCAGCGCTGCAGCAGCAGTTTGCTCCGCAGCAGGGCATTGTTGCCCAGCACCTTGAGCGCTACCCTGTGCTGCAGCAGCAGGCAAGACGTGATGCCATGCTGCCGCAGCTGAATGCCGAACAGCGTGCCGTGTACGTCATGCAGGCTGTGCAGGGCATGGGTGAGGACGGCAGCACTGCATTCTTTGTTTATGGGCTGGGAGGGGCAGGCAAGACCTTTCTGTACGAAACGTTGTTGTGCGCTGTGCGTGCAGAGGGCAAAGTTGCTCTTGCCAGTGCATCATCAGGCATTGCTGCTCTGCTGCTCCCTGGCGGGCGCACTGCACACTCCACCTTCAAGATTCCTGTAGCGCATCTGCATGCAGAATCCACGTGCAATGTGTCTGCGCAGAGCGCTGTGGCTCAGCTGCTGAGGACTGCAGACTTGATTGTGTGGGACGAGGCGCCCATGGTGCACAGGCATGCCTTTGAGGCTGTTGATTGCATGCTGCGCGACATAATGAAGAGTGTTGATCCAGCGAATGAGCACAAGCTGTTTGGTGGCAAGGTGGTGGTGTTTGGTGGTGACTTCAGGCAAGTGCTACCTGTGGTGCCACGCGGCACGCGTGGTCAGATTGTCAATGCCGCACTCAACCAGTCACCAACACTATGGCCGCACATTGTGGCGCACCGCCTGCATCAGAATATGCGTGTGCGGACTCTCATGGCAGCAGGTGATGCAGCTGCTGCCGCAAGGCAGCAGCAGTTTGCAGATTGGCTGCAGCGGCTGGGCGAGGGCACAGAGCCCACCTGCGCTGCTGTAGGCGAGGATTACATCCGCCTGCCTGATGAGGTTGTGTGTGGCGGAGGGCAGTGAGAGGGCACACTGCAGGAGCTAATACATGCTGTGTATGGGGAGATTGACAGCCAGCGCAGTGATGCTGCACGACAGCAGTACATTGTGGAGCGTGCTATCCTTACGCCCCTGAATGATGATGTTGATGCAGTGAATGATCTGATGACAGCAAGAATGTGTGCACCACGCCCTGATGGCGTTCAGGTTGACAGCCGCGTGTACAGCAGTGCAGACTCGGTGGTGCGTGGTGAGCAGCAAACTTATTTGTACCCACCAGAGTTCCTGAACACACTGCGCATGTCTGGCTTGCCGCCACATAAGCTGCGCTTGCATGTTGGGTGCCCTATCATTCTGCTGCGCAACATGTCTGCACAATTGGCGAATGGCACACGCATGGTGGTCACAAAACTCATGGACAACTTCATCCAGGCAAAGGTGGCCACAGGCCCTGCAAAGGGCCAAGTGGTGTGGCTGCCACGCCTGAACCTGCAGGTGCACAGGCGATGCCTTTTGACATGTGCCGTCGCCAGTTCCCGGTGCGCGTTGCATATGCCATGACAATCAACAAGGCACAGGGGCAAACACTCAAGGCAGCAGGCGTGTACCTGCCTCGCCCTGTGTTCTCACATGGCCAGTTGTATGTGGCCTTCTCAAGGGTTGGCATCTGGGGTGCCCTCAAGGTGTTGGTGGTTGAGGGCTTCCATGCAGCAAAAGAGGCTGTTAGAGCTGGTGTGTACACTAAGAATGTTGTGTACCATGAGGTGTTCCACGGCGTTGGAGTTTGAGTTGCACACTCGGCACTGCAACAGTGTGCTTGAGGAACTCAAAAGCTGTGTCATGTATCATATGCTATCAGCTGCAGCTACAGGCTGGTATGACTCAAGTGCTGAGGGTTGTAACACATTGGTGCCAGTGCTGTTCATGCCGCAACGAAACGTGCATGCAGAAGCCCATGTCTTCGATATACTTGGCGAGTGGCGTAGCCACGGGTAACCACTAGTGCATACGTCAGGGCGTTGCCTGGGTGTATACTCGTCATCCCAGTACGCCACATGGGTTTTGGCAGTGGAGCAGGAGGGGTCCCCGTGAGACATAACAAGCTGACGAGCTGAACCTCCTGGTCAGCAGTGTGCGTCGCATACATCAGTGATGTTTACTCGTCAGATGTATGCTATTATCGACAACTCAGTGCTGTCGTTTGACTGTATGTGTGCGCTGAGCACCACTCTATCCTGCAGTATGCGACAAAACTAGTTCGTTTGCGGCCTCTTCCACCAACCTCTGCTCTTTTGTTCGCCACGGCAGCATGCAATGAGTTCTTTTGATAAGATTGCAGACCGACTGGTGCAAGAAGACATAGATCGGTATGAAAGGGGTAAAGTCCCCATCAAGGGTCACAGGGCAATGCCCAGGGCAGTGCCCAGGGGGGGCTCACTGGCTAGCAACAACAGGCGACCCAAGAAACAGCGATGCAGCAGTAAACTGTCAGCTGATCCTGAGGCCATGCTACAGCTTGTGCAGGAAGATATAGCCGCTTACAGCAGTGGCTGTTTGCCTGAAAGATCTTCAGCTGCTGGCTGCAGCAGTTACAGCTTCTGCCCCTGCCCTGGACAGCATGGCAGCACCATCCACACGCAGCAGCAGCGGCAGCAGCAGCAAGACAGTGCAAGCTGGTCTGAACCTGAAGAGGATGAGATGCAGGAGCTGTGCAGGCAGATATCAGAAGGCATCAGCGGGGTGAGTAAACGTGCACGTGTCAGTGAAGTAGTTTGTGTTCAGCACCGCACGCCTGCTATGCCGTGCATGCGCTGACATGCTCTGCAACGCTGCCGCTTGTTTGCCTTGCAGAAGCTAACAAGATACAAGGGCCTGCCTGGGGATCAGATGATGCTGCTTTTGCTGCGCTAGGTGCACGCTGTGTGGCGCTCCAGGCAGTGCCCGAGCACGGCAAGTGCCAGTGGGCAGGGTGCAGCCGCCATGCAGTCGTCCAGTGCTCAGATTGCAAGCTTGGCGGTGTGCTGCTGTGCCCTCAGCATGACTCAGAGCAGCACCACTTTGCGCACGAGCATCGGAGAGCAGCACTGACTAGCGGCTTCAAGCAGCCCCTGCGGCCAACGCAGCAGTATGCAGATGGGCAAGCGCAAGGCCAGCAGCAGCAGCAGCAGCAGCAGCAGCCAGGTGTGCATGAGCAGCAGCAGCGGCCAGGTGTGCATGAGCAGCAGCAGCAGCAGCAGCCAGGTGTGCATGAGCAGCAGCAAGCAGGTGGGCAGCATGCGTCCTGGCCAGATGTGGTGAAGGTGTATAACCTTCCGCCCAGCAAGCCATGCAGCTGTGCAGATGACAGCAGCACCAAGCACTGGGTGCTGCAGGAAGATTATGTGCAGGAGCAGCGCCAGCCGCTTATTGTGGTGGGGCAGTCAGGTGAGAGCAGGGCTGCTGGTTGAGCAGCAGGGCATTTCTTGTTAGCAAAAAAATGACGAGAAGAGGTTGCACGTTGCATGTGACACTGGGCAGCACACTAGCACGGGAGGAAGCACATGCATGATAAAGGTGATGCCCTGAGGCTTGTGTCTCAAGGCACATCGTCCGGCTCACAGGCTATGCTGCTGAAACGTGCATGAAGGCTCGACTTCTACAAAGCCTTCTACCGCTGCAGCACCTGCAACGCTGGACACTGGCAAAACTGGGAGGACTTCCTGCAGCTTGGGCTGTACCCTGCCTCCCTGAACCCTGCCAACCAGACATATGTCACCGAGGCGCAGCTGCAGCGCATGCGTGCAACAGCGCGGCATACAGTTTGCAGCAGCAGGGCAACAGCGAGAATCATTGACGGGGTTGGTGCAACGGTGTACGGCCAGGTGGGTTTAGCTGCGATGTAAACATGCAAGCAGCTTGCTGTTGTGCGTGCCATTGTATTGGCATGTGCAGGTCTGTTGCACAGCTGTTGTGTTTGAACAGCTGTTTGCGTCGTGCGTGTTGCGCTTTCTTGTTGCGCTTCCTTGGCGCTTTGCACCCAAGGCACACTCCCTTGGGTGGCTGCCCCTTGGTCTGGCCGACCTCGTCTGCGTCATCCTCTTCCTCCTCCTCCTCCTCCTCTGCATCAGGGGCCCCATCTAGGAAGCCTTCTTCAGCAGCAGCAGCAGCAGTAGCAGCATCGTCTGCTGCTTCTGTGGCAGCAGCAGCATCGTCTGCTGCTTCTGTGGCAGCAGCAGCATCGTCTGCTGCTTCTGCAGCAGCCGCAGCAGCGGCGGCAGCAGCACCGTCCTGTGCCTGCATGCCCTGCTGCTGCTCTCCAACCCCCTCACGCTGCTGATGCTCATCATCATCATGTTACCCATTAAGCCATAGCATCAACGCCATCGGCCCCGCGCCCCTCAGGAGCGGAAGAAAGAGGGGGCACTGCTCCATTGTGTTTGCAATTATTACGCACATCCCAAGCTTGGACAAGATACTCAGCAATGCTCCTAGATATCACTCGGCACACCCCCCTACTACCCAAATATCATCAGAAACAAAACGCAACAACTTGGTGGATGCATCAGTCAACGACAACACATTGCGCAATTTTTCAGCGCCGCCAGCAACATCACGCAAAACAGACCGAATTTCATCAAGCATAGTATTCCTCTGAGCAGAAGTAGCGGGACAATCAAACATCAGATGTGACAAAGACTCAACACCCTGACCACAAGCAGGACATGCTGTGTTAGAATCAGCTCTGCTGCCACCATAACAACTGGTACGCTCATGCACGCAAAGACAGCCCATTCGAACACGCATCAGCAACTCAATACCACGCGTTGGCGCACCAGAACACAAAAAGGGCCTAGCCCTTTTAAAACGCATGGCATCAGCATGTGCAGGGTGCACATGCGTGATGTAACGGCTCAAAGTAGAGTGCTGCAGTGATTCACAAACAATTCTGTCTGCATGCAGCTTCCTGACCTGACGGTTGATGGGATTCTTGCACGCATTAGCTCGATCAGCCGCCGCCTCAACATCCACACCATACTTGCAAAGCAAACTCTGCACATACTTATGCCAAGGTGTCACCGCAACAGCACCACTAGGGCGCTTCCACTCAGCTGAAAACACCTGATGTGGCAGCCGACAGTTCTGCATACGCTGAACCCTAAAGTAATACTCCATCGCCCTCTGATGAAGCCACATGTGCAATGGCTTCACACCCCAGTCAGCCAGAACAAGTGAAGTGCAAGGGCGCTCCTTGCCACAACGCATTGAGCACTTGATGATGTCAGTCTGCACTTTGTCAATCTGTTGCAGTTGCCTTGCAGTTGACGGAAGCCAGACCTCACTGCCATATTCAACAATCGGGCGAACGCATGTAAGCAGAATGATACGCTTTACTTCCACGCTGATGAGCCGGCTCTTCCAAACTGGCATGAGGCCACCCTTCACACGATGCACTTTTGCCAACATCTTCTCAAAGTGCGTATTCCAGTTGCAGGCATTGTTGAACCACAGGCCAAGGTAGCAGTACTCTGATACAACAGGCACAGGCACACCATTCCAAACGATGCCAGAATCAGCCAACTGGCTGGACTGTCTAGCTGGTGAGACATGCATGACAGCAGACTTCAAGCTATTCAGCTTGAACCGCCACTTACAACTGTATTCATAAACTGTTGCAGCCACAGCCTGAACCTCAGCCAGAGATCCGCACACAGCAACAAAGTCATCAGCCTGCATGGCTGCCACAACCTGACCAGCAGGTTCGTCACAAGGGCCCATAAGGGTGATTCCAGGGTGCTTTGCATGCACCTCATGCAGCAGATCATCAATGTACATCAAGTACAGGTACAGTGTGGGGGAAATAACATCGCTGGTGTTGCACATAGCCAGGCTATGAGCATAACCTTCCAAGGCATCTCATGGCCTGTTACGCGCTACAGCTGATCCTTGGACGGCTGTTGTTGTAGTGGATATTGGGCACACGGTCAGGTCCTGGATGCCTTTATGGCTGCTCCTCACGGAGCTATCTAAATGGCCCTGTGACAGCATCTCGAGAAGAGAGCTGTGGGGTGGGTGTCAGAACAGGTTGCCCCATCCTCTCTAAGGATCTTTTACGGAGTAAATTCGTTGTTGCTTGGTCCAGCCCATGTAACCAATTTACTTCAAAAAAAAAATAACATCGCCCTCATGCAAACCAAGGTCACATGTGAAGCTCTCAGTGACATGACCTTCGTGAGACACCACACGGCGCGCACCCTGATACAAGTTGTAGAGTACACGGAACATCTTTCCACGCACACCCTTGTCCCACAGCTTTTGAAAGAGCCCATCAAGCCACACTGTTGGGAAAGCCTTATAGGTGTCAACAAACAGCACATAAGAATCCTTCCCCTCAGCTTTCCTCCCGCCCAACACCTCACTGAGCACACTCTGGTGGTCAGCACAGCTGCGCTTGGGACGAAAGCCGTTCTGGCTCTCGTGCAGCAACGGCGTTCCTGCTGCTGTAGCAGCAGTTACACGCTGCTGCTGCTGCTGCTGCTGTTGCTGCTGACGTGCCTGCTGCTGCTGCTGCTGTTGCTGCTGACGTGCCTGCTGCTGCTGCTGCTGCTGCTGCTGTTGCTGCTGCTGCTGTTGCGCCTGCTGTTGCTGCTGCTGCCGTTGCTGTGTCGTGCCCTCCGCCACTGACTTGCCTTCTGCAAACTTGATGAGGCACTGGTTGAGAACGCTGGTGTAAAATTTGTAAAGCACGCTAAGCAGGGTGATACCACGGTAGTTGGTGGGGTCTGTCAGGTCACCCTTCTTGGGCATGTTCACAACTGTACCTGGCACCTGGTGCACCTGTTCAAGCTGCCACATCAGATTGCAGTACTGCAGTAACATATCTGCGGCCGTGCTGCCTCCATACTTGAGTAGCTCATTGACAATGCCCTCCTCAGCCGGGTTGCCGGCCTTGCCAGTGCGCAACCTCTGCAGGCAGTCGGAAACTTCGGCGGCAGTGATGGGCAGGTCCAGCGGGGTGGCAGGGGAGTTAGCAGAGTCTTGCAAATACTGTTGCACATTGGCTGCAACACAAGACATGTGTGCAGCGTCAAACTGGGGGTTGGAGGAAGCAAATGCTGCGTGGCTGCCAACGCGCTCATAATGACACTTGAAAGCATCAGCTTTCTCAGCTGGGGTAGATGCCACATGCCCAGATGGATGCTGCATGACGCTGTAAACTGCCTCGCTGACATGCCTAGGGCACAGACGACGCACAAGCTGCCACATGTCTTTCTCTCCAAGCAGGCTGTCATCATTCATGCGATTTGTGTATGCAGAAGTAATGGCATGCTGGCGCTGCTCTTTGTACTGCTTCTCTGCTGCTTTGACCAGCTGTGTAGTAGCCTTCTGCTGCTGTTTGTAAGTAGCCCAATCTGCTACAAGCCCTGAGTTCTTGTAGCGCAGGTAAGCCTGCTTCCTGTCCTCCACAGCATCTGTGAGCTCCTGAGTCCACCATGGGAAGGCCTTGCAAACCCAAACCCTCTTGTAGCCAAAACTGGCGTTGACAGCATGACGAAGTGCTGCTAGCATCTGCTCGTGCGCTTGCTGCACTGCACTAGTTGCTGTAGTTGAGCCTGCCGAAGCCTGCTGCTGCAAAGTGGTGACCGTGGCTGTGTAGGCTGCACCAAGCTGCGACAGAGCATCCTGATATGCCTCAAGTTCCGCTGACTGCTCCCCATTCTGCAGCCTGAAATCCTTGGGCTGTGCGTTGAGGCGCAGCACAACCTGTTTTGCAGGGCGGCGTACCACAGGCCTTACAATGCGGGCAAACACAGGCAGGTGGTCAGTAGCACCCACAGTATGCGGCCCAACTGTGGCTGTTGGCCTGGCAGCAGCTTGGCAGGGCATGGCAATGTCAGCAGAGGCAAGGATGTAGTCA